>JAIPRM010002304.1:3481-20559 GCA_025469315.1 Stegophylla sp. TES_Ste_2020 | reverse complement strand
TTCTTAATTTTTAATTTTTTTTTTCTGGGGGGGAGGGAGGACTACTCAAAATTTGCAAAAAAAAAAAAACTAGAAAACAATCATTTTTTGATCCAAACTTTATGAAAATTTAAACATAGATAGACAATAATATGAAAAATATTTTGGTATAAGAAGGAAATTTTAAAAATTTTTTCCAACACTCTTTTATCTCATTAATTATTTTTGTGGGTGTGTTAAAAATGAAGACTATTATTGTTCTTTCTATTATTAACTTCCTTCATTCAGAATCATCTTATTGAAAAAATAAATTATATTCTTTAAAATTCTACACACCCTCCAAAAGTAATTGACCGAAGGGGCAAAGAATATCCATTGTCCCACTTTCTAGTCAATACTTTACTTTTTTATGTGTTCTCATTTTGGTGTAGAAATAATTTTCTAAAAGTTTCCTAACCTAACCTAACCAGCAACTTTTAGAAACCAAACTTTCTTTTAGATAGTACTTCAACGAAGCCATATATCAAAATTCTCAAAAGTTGACAAAAAAAAAGACTTAAAAATTATTATCTAAACTTTATGAAAATTTAAACATAGGTAGACTACAATATGAGAAATATTTTGGCTCAAGAAAATGTTACAAATGTAAAAAAAAAGTTAGGGAATTTTTTTTGCTTCACTTTATTCTCATCAAATTTTTTTTATTATTATTAAAATTGTCTTTACCTCATTTTCTTTATTTATTGGACATAAAAAAGTAAATTAAAGATAAGTAAAATAAAGTGCTTATAAATAAGAAAGCCGCACATGCTTCGCACTATGAGTAGTCTTTGCTCCTCCAGTAAGATACTCTTGGTGGGTGTTAAAAATGAGGACTATTAATGATCTTTATAGAATTAATATACTTCACTCAGAATCATATTATTAAAAAAATGATTTTTGATTGTTTCTTTAAAATTCAATACACCCACCAAGAGTTTCTGACCCAAGGAGCGAAGAATACCCATGGTGCGAGAAGTATAGTGAAATTATAAATAGAATTGGCTAAACAATTATTATTACAAACAATTGTAATCCTATACTTTATTATATTTAATTAACACAACTGTTACCATTAGCTTCTGCAGAGTTATTTGCAGCAACCCCTAATTCAAGTTCAGCAGATCCTATTATATCATCATACAAATCATCATTATGCATAAAATCTTCTTCATGTGAAGCTTCAATATAATATTCAACGTCATCTTTTATCGATCGAATCTAAATTTAAAAAATAATTATAGGTACATTATAATTATTTAAACGTAGGTAATAAATAAATATTAAATTATACTAAAAATACCTTTTGTACTTCCACTGACATATTATCTAACATTCTTAGCACAGTTTCTAATTTTCGTATATGGACCCTATGTCGTTCAACTCTGGCTTTCAGTTCATCTAATTTCTCTTGTTTATCCTTGTCCAGCCGTTTTTTCTTACCAACAAGTAATGACTCCATTTCACATTCATATTGGTCAATCTATCCAGGTTTTTATGTTAAAAAATTTAAGTTTTTTTTTTTTTTTAAAAGGTATTAAAAATTTTAATTAATAAATACCATTTAGAAACTGATATAATTCAAAACCCAGTTAAAATATTTTTGACATAAATTAAAATATTACTAATTTGCAAGAACAAACATCCGTAACATGACAATATAAGACACATTTTAAAAGTTTTATTTTGTGAAGTAAATAGTTAATTACTTGAATATTGAGCGACTCAATTGATTGTGTTAACCACGCACTAATTTCTTCTCTTTCTTTTTGAGCGGGATCTAGTTTTTGGGCAGCACCTAACCCTTCTTTAGAATAAGCTTTAGTCTTTGTTTCTCGTTCGACTACTTTAAACCTTTCCATTTGCTGAAATGAATATAAAAAAAATAGGTAATAGGTAGAAAAAACAATGAGTTATAAAATGTATGTGTACTGACTGTTTCTATAAGTTTTCGATAATCAAGTAATGCACTTTTATCCTTAATTTCTGCGGACGCAATCCAGCTTTTGATTTGATCGCGTAACCTTTGCAATTTCTTAATTTCTTTTTTGAGGTCAGCCTCATATTTTTCTTTTTGATTACTATTAGTAGCATTATGTACTTTTTGCCAAATATCCTCAAACGTTTCAACTCCTTCGGTAACTTTCTTAAGGCACCGATCAATTTCACCTGAAAGTTTTAAAAAATTAGGTTATGAACATATTATTATTCAGAATACTTAATTCTAACCTAAATATTAATTTTTAAGTTTTTCAATAAATTAATTTATACTTATATTAATGTGATTTGAATACTTCTGCTTAAAATTAGTAGGCAAGTTTATTTAATTTCTTAAATTAATGGATAACACTGTAACAAATTAATGTAAACAATTGTATTTATACAAATTTAAACCCAACAGTAGGTAACTGATTATCAACTTAAGTACGTTCTTGAGCAATCGTGTTAATTCTTATACTCAATATTCTTTTCAACAATTTTTTTATTAATTATGATTACAATTATACTACAAACACAAATGCACGACATTTACCTTGAAGTTTTCTAGACGCTGCCATAATTAAGAAATCATTTCAAATACGAATATCAACACAACATTATTTAATTTAGATACTATATAAAAAATTGCCACAATTTAGACTAAAAAATTAATAAAAACTTATAACTTTTATCATACAATTTTCCCTACTACCACTGTTTGTGTTAGAGTGTAAACGCTTTGTTCAAGATGGCTACTGATAATTTTCAGGTTATTCAAAATTTGACCAACGAATAAGTGAAAATCGGAAAATAAAAATTTTAATATTTGCAAACATTATTTAAACTAAAGATAATTTAAAAATTTTTGTTAATGAAAATATATTATTTTATATAAATTAATTAATAATAAACGAAATTTCAAATATGTTTTGTACACCTTAAAGCAATGTTTATGTCAATTGCTAAATACCTGATATTTTATTGCAATCAAAACAGATGTTCTGTAACATGTAATTTGTTATCACGAAATAAGATTCTAATCATATCTTTTCTACGATTCTAATTTAACAATATTTTTAATTTCATCAAAAAGTTAATAGGAACAGTACAGTTAAGTTTTTGTGTGCGTGAAATTTAGATTGTGTAATGTGTAGTCTGTGATACTGTTCTACTGTACTTGATAAATGAAACTTATCATGATACAGTTGTAGATATTCAGGATAAAAAACATAATTTATGGTTTAAATATCTAGTTCTATAGTACCTATTTGCTTTTATAAACAAAGATTATAGATCTTAGCAAGACAATGTAGATTTTGATCAACTAAATTGACTGAAATCTAATTTGTCATGGATTTTAGAATACAAATGTCAAATAATTTAATAGCAGGATACCTTTTCACGATTATTCAGGTACTTCAAGATTTAATTTACTTCCTTCTTCTGACTTACAAAATATAGTGTTTAAATGTATATTTCAAATTTCAATATCAACATAACGTCGTCGCTTGGCATGCAAAATCTTTGTTTTTCAGGAGAGATTTTCGTTGTTTAAAAAATCAGTAAGCATTATAATAATTAAAATAAAATATATTTTATTGTAAAATATTTTTAAAAATTAAGTTAAATTTCGTAACATAGTTTTATTCAAAAAGTATAATATAATGTTTTTTCCAAGATTTTTGTACACGGGAGGTTTTGTTAGTAATATAATAAATTATAAATGTTATAAATAGTAGTAATAAATAATAGTAATAAAAATATCCTAACTTAAGAATTACACAAAGAAATCGCATTGTTAAAAAATAATTTATATGCTTTTTAATATTATTTAAAATATTGTACATTAGTGACATGTAGGATGTTTTTCAAAAAAATTTTGAAGTACCATATGCATAGGAGATAAATAAAATATTTTTTCAAAATTTTTATACAAATGATAGCATATTGGAGTATTTTACATTTGATGCATTTTTATTTTCTAAATTCAATACCAATATTTCATTTTGCCTAATTTTGCACATAGGAGGTTTTTAAAAATATGCTGCATTCTTATTCTCTTTATATATTACACACTTGTATGAGTTTGATTTTGAATTATTTAATCAATTTTAGATTCTGAAGGAAGTGAAGAAGCTTATGTTTTTCAATGATGTTTATTTTTAGAATTTAAATTTTAAAATCAATATATTTTACACCTATTTGTTAATTGCTAAGAATGTATTTTTTTTTTAATTTTATGCAATATCTATGTTTATTGTTGGATAATGGATATGAAACAAACAAATAGGTACTAAATAATTTTTAAACAAAAGAAAAATTTACTATTAATTACTTTAATTACTTAAAATAACAAAGTATATGTCTCATGTATTCTAAAATCAATGTATTTTAAAATATATTCCATTTTAGTTTATTTAGTATATACATATTACTTACTAATGAATTATGGTTGAATCAATTAATAATACCTAATAAAATCAGTAAAATTCTTATAATATTAATATTAAATATTAAATATTAAAATTTATGTTATACCAAGTTAATAAAATTGATGTTCAAATTAGTTTTCTTTGAACTTAATTTTCTTTTAAATCTGCATTTATTTAGAGGGAATATGTAAATTGTTATTATTTGATATTTAATCTTTGTTATTTTTATGTTATACTAGTATTTTTATTTTTTAATTAGTTTATCAAAATTTAACTACGAAATTTACAGTTAAATTTTATTTTATATTTTATTTATTATATTTTTTATGATCTTCACTTAAGACTATCTTCCCTGTTATTATTAATATACATTATTTACTTTTTTCTTTTTATAAATTATAATAAACTGAATATACTGGAAATATATTTGTCACATTAATGAGTAAAGATTGCATTTCATATTTCAAACATGTATATATGTACCTGTTGTAAGACATAAGTATTGTATATTGATAATTTAACCTAGATTAAATAGTCATTCATAGGAAAATCTAGGAGAGTATTACAGTATTAAAAAAATAACATTCAGGTGTGAATTAAAACTGAGGTATGTACTTATAAGGGATATTAGTTCATTATTTGTTTTATAGTATTTATGATAGAAACATTTACCAGTCATTGACCCAATTCAGCATGGAAATTCCTATTACAAATATAGAATAATTCATAGTTATAAATTATAATAGGTGCTGCATATCCAAGCAGAGAAATAATATAATTAAATAATGTGTCAAAATAGATGGTAATATTTTATTTACACAGACTTATTACACAATCTGTGTAAACCTAGCTCTGGATATACATTCATATTGGAATTGAATTAGTCTATACTAACCTAGTTACCTCCCTACTTCAGTAGTACTTTACACAATTGTAAATCAATAATTCTTTATTTTTAGATATAATTCCAGTTTTCAGAAATTATTATTTTCTGCAGAAATATGATTAACAAAAAACACAGTCAGTAGTAGATCACAGATCACACATCCAAGCACCTACTCCTATATAGGTAGATCACACATCTGAGCAGTACTAATTATATCATAAATTTATGCATAATATTCTAGTAGTTTCTATAAATATTTTTAGTTTATACCATGTTTACTATAGATAAAATTCGTATTTGAGGTGAAGATTGAAAATAAACGTCGGAAATTCCTATAATTTGAATTTTTTTCTTTTACATATTTCCCAAGTATTTGGGTTTTGCAAAACTAAAATACGCATTATTATCATTTCTATACTGTCCCCTGGAATATAAAATTGATATCCTATTATATTGTTTTTTATTCACACTGGAGGGCATGGTGTGTTGGTGCGTGCGCCCATGCTTGTGATGATATTAATGTGAGTGCGTGCGTCTATACTCTGTATCTCGTATTTTGTGTAGTTGGTAATGGTGTGAGCCTCAATATTTACGCCTGTGTTGAGTTCTGTGTGTTCGAACAGTATATGTGTGCGTGCGCGACTGAGTGTTGTATGTTCTCGTAATTGATGTGTTTGTATGTGTATGTTGGCTACATTCTATCCTCCATAGTGAAATTTCTACTTTTAAACAAAAGGCTTTAAGGTTTTTTTCGAGTATACAAGTTCTAACAGAAACAGTTGAATCTATTTTGTTGACAACATTATTGACTGATTACCGTGGTTTACGGAAAATAAGATTCAAAGGCGAATTTACGATAGATTTTTCTTTTTTGAAAATCGTTGAGCAATTGACCTGTGATGGTGTGGACTACGTGACATTTGAGAAATGCGAGATGGACGTCCATTTAAAACGCGATTTTTCGGTCATATGACTCTAATATCGTTCTTATCGTGTAATATTTGTATCTGAGATTCAGTTTATTAAAATACTAATCATTAATTGACTTTAACTTTAACTTTCTAATAAGGTGTTTATTAAGTAAGTAAGTTTGATTTTTTTATTCGTATTACAATGAGTGGAAAAAAAGATATTAAGTGCAAAATAGAGATTGATGAACCAAAACAAAAAGAGTGTCCAGAAGGTAAATTTATTGATCCTGTTAGTCTTATGGAAAAAGGGAAATTTGTTTTCAAGGTTCCACCTGAAGCTCCAGTTTTTGAGCCCACTGCTGAAGAATTTAAAGATCCATTGAAATATATTGCAAAAATTAGGAATGTAGCTCAAGAACATGGAATTTGTAAAATAAGACCTCCATCTAATTGGCATCCTCCTTTCTGTGTTGATGTTGATAATTTTAAATTTACTCCACGCATTCAAAAACTTAATGAGCTAGATGCGAGTACTAGAGTGAAACTCAATTTTTTGGAAAAAATTGCTAAATATTGGCATTTACAAGGAATTCGTATTAGAATACCTGTTTTAGAACAAAGAGCTGTCGATTTATATTCCCTTTATAAAATTGTAGAATTTGAAGGTGGTTTTAGTGAAGTGTGCTCAGCAAAAAAGTGGAGTAAAGTTGCAAGTCGCATGGGTTATATGTATGAAAAATCATCGGGTGCTGTATTAAAAAGTCATTATGAAAGGTGGCTTAATCCATTTTCTCTATTTCACTCCACGATAAAAGATGAAATTTATAACAAGCCATTGAAAAGAGAAAATAAAATCAATGTTAAAGAAGAAAATTCTCCTTCTATTTCACTTAATAAACGGGCCAGACTAAGTCCTGATGATGATAATGAATCTGATGATTACATTAAAGATCCATTTTACCTTAATGAAAATAAAGAACTTAGAAAATTACAATTTTTTGGAGCTGGGCCAAAAATGGCTGGATTTAGTTCTAAATGTAGAATAGGACATCTAAAGACAAAAGATTCAAAAAAAGCAAAAAGAAATCGCAAACCTGTTGTAGATAATTTGGCTAAATATTATTGTCAAAAATGTGGTAGTGGTAAATCTGAAGAGACTATTTTAATTTGTGATGGGTGTGATCTAAGTTTCCATATGCAATGTTTAATAATACCATTATCCACTGTTCCTAAAGGTGAATGGAGATGCCATAAATGTGTGATCAATGAAGTGATCAAACCTAGTGATGCTTTTGGATTTGAACAAGCTCAGCGTGAGTATACTCTTCAACAATTTGGAGAAATGGCTGACCAATTTAAGGCTAAATATTTTAATATGCCTGTTCATCTCGTACCTACAGCAAAAGTTGAACAAGAATATTGGAGAATTGTTTCATCTATTGATTCTCAGGTAATAGCTGAATATGGTGCTGATTTGCATACTATGGATCATGGTTCAGGATTTCCTACTGGTCTTGCACTTTGCGGAAACGAGGGTAATTCTTTTTATAAATCCTACATAGAAGATCGATGGAATTTAAATAATATACCAATATTGAAAGATTCTGTTCTTAGTTTTATTAATGCTGATATATCTGGCATGAAAGTGCCATGGATGTATGTTGGCATGTGTTTTTCTACATTTTGTTGGCACAATGAAGATCACTGGAGCTACTCAATTAACTATTTACATTGGGGTGAACCAAAGACATGGTATGGAGTTCCCGGAGGTTGTGCTGAAGCTTTTGAAGAAGTTATGAAGGAAACAACACCAGAACTATTTCATTCTCAGCCTGATCTTCTTCATCAATTGGTTACTATTCTTAACCCAAATATCTTAATGAAAGCAAATGTTCCAATCTATCGAACTGATCAGCATGCTGGTGAATTTGTTGTTACTTTTCCAAGATCTTATCACACTGGATTTAATCAAGGATATAATTTTGCCGAAGCTGTAAATTTTGCCCCAGCTGACTGGATATCCATAGGTCGTGAATGTGTTAATCATTATTCATCTCTTAAACGAATCTGTGTATTTTCACATGATGAACTTATATGCAATATGATAAGCTCTTGTGATGACTTAGCACCCAAAGCAGCTGAACTTGTCTATGATGATTTGAATGAAATGGTAAAATTTGAAAGAATTCAGCGTAAAGCACTTTTGGATTGGGGTGTTACTGAAGCAGATTTCGTTGAATTTGAACATCAGGTCGATGATCTTAGACAATGTATGGTGTGTAATACCACTCTGTATGTTTCTGCAGTGTCCTGTTCATGTGATCCTAAAAAACTAGCATGTCTTCGGCATTTTAAACAACTTTGTAACTGTCCTCCCCAAATGCATGTGTTCAAATACCGTTACACTCTCGATGAGTTTCCACCCCTATTACGCAAGGTCAAAGCTAAAGCTGAACTCTCTTATACAGATTAATGTTTTTATATATTATCTATATTAATACAAGTATATATTATGGTAAAATAATTTTAGATTTTTTTTTTTTTTTAATTGCTAAAACAAAGTAACAAATTTGTAATAGAGCTGATATGTGTGTGTGTATGTTTATTAAAAACTTACATTTTTGCATCTCAATTTTAATGTAGCTTAAAATGTACATGTAAATCTTCCCTTAACTATAAATTAGATTTCAATATAATATTAGTGACATAATTAGATGCTTTATAAGATATGCAAAAAAAAAAAGCAATGAAATTTAAAATATTAAGTTATTGAATATAATATGTATAGGTGAATATATATTTTTGTAAGTTAATTTTTTATGTATCTATTAAATATTTTATGTCTCATTGAATTATTTTGATTTAATTTTTACATAAATTTAAATAAACTTAAATTTATTATCCATAATGTGTAATATTATTTTGTAAATACTGTAACAGATAATTATTTCTTATACCTATTTAATTATTTGAAATCAATTCTTTAACATTGTAATAATTGTGTATTATATCAACTTAAGTTTATAGAATTGTTTATTATTTCAATTTAGAGATACTACTATAATATTAGTTAACTAAAATTTTCACAACCTAATAGAATATTTAATTTTTTACCTTGAAAATATAAGAAAGCCATTATCAGACATCACCAAATATTATCTTTTTAATGTTCAAAACTGTTAATCAAATTATATTAATTACCAATTGACTAACTTGATCTCTATAAAATTACAAAATCATACAATGTATTATTAACATATGTTTGATTATGTAATTTTTTTTTTCAAAAGATAAAATTACAAGTTCCTATATACCATATTGACTTCTTTTTTATATGAATTAATTAATTTTTCCTGGATTTTATTAATTTTTAATGTTTTATTGTAACTTAATATTATTGATGATTAACTATTGTATTATTAGACTATGTATGCTTATTTTCTTCAAATTAAATTTTTACTGTAATTTAATTGAGTAAAAGTTAGTTAAATAAATGAATATTTTTTTTTTGTGTTCTATAAAAGTAATTAATTATCACTTAGCAATTTAATAATATAAATATAATGGTACATTTACGATAAAAAAGATTTGAACAAATTTATATTTTTTCTAATAGAGTTGTTAATAACTAAATTGCTAGATTTTGTGATGATTTCTATGTTTACTAAGTTTTTTATAATGTTTAAATGGTTAGATATTCTTATATTGTTTGTAAATTCAATATTTTACATCTGCTTAGGTATAGGGATCTATGGATATCAATCCATTTAAATATTTACATGTAAATTTAATGTAGTGATTTTTAAATGATAAAAACATGCATATACAAATACTTTATATTTCAATGTAAATTAATTAGGTACTCAAAAATAAATCATGTCTTTAAGAAAATGCAATTAGTATAGATATTCTTTTATTTATAAGGTATAATTTTAACACAAAGTAGGTATACATTTTTACTTGAATTTATGAAATAATAATATACAATATAGTTATAGTAGTACAAATTATTTTGTTTTAAATTTAATATAGCTTTAATTAAATTGTATCTATATTTGTCTGTACTTAATATTTTTATCACTAAACAATAAATTTAATAATAATAGTATATATGTATATATATATTCATTTTAATTATTACTATTAAATTTAAAATCTAAAATAATATATTATACTTTTGGAATGTTGTAATTAGGCGCATATAAGTATTATAATTTTTAAAGTATTATTTTTAAATAAACAAAATGTAGAACAAAATATTTTGGTGTTAAGTATATAAACAACCACAAATAATCCTATTCAAATATTATTTGAATGAAAAATTTCCCTTCAAAGTTTTCAAATGAACATACATTTAAATATTATCTGTATATGTATTAAGAATTTCTTATTTTACCAACCTTTTATTGTATATTTCCTTCTATTATCAATGCAAAATTTAACAATTTTATTTAGGACATTAGTTTTCACCACGAAAAGTTGGCTGCCCTCACCTCCCAAACCACACTCAGTCTGTAGACAATGGTTCTTGTTTCATTGCGGTGTTAATATATTATTATATTAATAATTATAATAATTAGGCTTATTTGTGTGGTATTATATTTATATAATAATAATTTAGATATAAATACAATGTTCAAAATAAAAATGTAATATAACAAAAAAAGAAACATTTGAAAAAAGTTTAATAAGTGCTACCTCAAAAAATCTGCTTGGCGTCTGATGGTTAGCTGCCATTTTTCATGGCATGGACTATAATTTTAAAACTGAATAGAAAAACATTAATTCGACAAGTTCAATATCTAAGTATAACCATAAGTAATGATATATAACTATTAAAAATAAATGTATTAGTTGTACCCATGGTTAAATTTAACCATGATGTATACGAAAACGTGCATACAGAAAGAAAATCAATATCATTGTAGAAACACTAACTTCTTCTCTTTGTTCAGAATTTAAAAATTTTTATACTAATTTCAGATCTGTAATGTATAGCACAAAATTTTTCCCTCCCCTTGATTCTTTTCAGTAGCCGATACAAGTATATACACAATTAACTACTTAGTTTGGTACAAGAACACTTATTTTATAAAACAAAAACTCCCAAACTCTGAGTTCGCCCCCCCCTAAAAAAAAAAAAAATTATGTTCCTGTATCTTGAACAGAATAGCTCACAGTAATAAAACTTATTGCTAAGTCTTCTGACTTGCCCTCCTCTGTTAACATCTTTATGATACACTTTTGTTTCAATCAGCCTAAATGCTCTTAAATTATCATGTGTCTTGATAAACAATAAAACCTAATTATTTTTTTTATTAATATACATTAACATTTATTTTTAATTTACAAAGTATATTAGGTATTACTTTATTTAGTGCTGTTTTTTTTTCTTTTTGAAAATTACTATTGTTTATCACAAATGAGATATGGTGAATAATACTGTGAAAGGTTTTTTCAATTAAATTGAAGATCATAGGTAAATGTTTTTATAAATTTGAATACTTATAATATGTATATAATTACAAATTTGAGTAAATTCTTTTATTACAATAACTACATTTTCATTGAAACAAATTAAAAATTATTGAATTGTAATGTACCAGAAACATTCAACATTTTTTCTCTAGTTTTCGAATTTATTGTAATAGACAATTTTCTTACTAAATCTTTTTGATATTTCTGAAACAAAATAATATGGAATTATTTATATTTGAATTAATTTACCTAGTTGATAAATAGTAACATTTTTAACATTCATAAACAGGGAATTTTTTTAAGCATTTTAACATTTTTTTTTTACCGTAAAAATGCAAAAATTTAGATTTTTTTTAAATTTTCAAGTCATTATAAAAACTAAGTTTTTCCTGACTCTTTTTTTCATGTCATTTTAAGAATGTCCTGTAGAGATACAAATTATTTTTTTCAAATGCCCCCCCCCATTTTACGATGGAATTTTATTCAGGTAATTTTTCTTTGAATTTTGATGTATTGAAATCAAAATTTGTGTAGGTAGTTTATATTTTACAATATCGAATTAATTAGGTGTTAGCTGGTAAAATTATGAATTCATAATAATTACATGATACATTAGTAACTAAAATATGTATCCAAGAAAATATTATCCTTAGTACTTAAATTTGAATAATTTAAAAACTATTCATTCGAATTTTGATTTAAATATTTCAAAATTCATAGAAAAATAACCCGAATAAAATTCTGCAATTGAAATAAGGGATTATCATTTCAAAAAATAAAGTTTGTTTCTTAAAAGGATATCCTTAAGGTGACATGAAAAACAGTTAATGAAAACATATTTTTTATAGTGACTTGAACATTCCAAAAAAGAAAAATTAAAATATTTGATTTATATGACCAAAAAAGGGGATGGGCACCATTAAAAATCCACCCTGTACTAAATTTAAAAAATACGACAAACAAATATTACAATAAGAAATGTATTGTTCAATAATTTTAGTTTGATACTGAGGAAAGCACTAAATCAGGAGTAGCCAACCTTTTTCTATATTGTGTTAAATAAACAAATAAAATATAGAGATTTGCCATAAAATTACAACTGTTTTTCTTTTTTGCTTGTTAAATAAGTTGGGTTACTATAATATAAAGATTATATAAAAATAATCTTATGCTAATGTGCCATTCAGATAAATCTATTGTGCTATGAGAGGTACATGTGCCTTTTCTACCAAAGAGTAGGTACTTTGGTAACCATAATAACATAATGCTCTAAACACATTTATCTATCTAGAATATAAATTAAATTGAAAAGTTCCTATTATTCTATTTGAAATCTAATCTTCGAAACGGTTAAGGCAACTTTGATGGGATTTAGACGTGCTGATTGAGTATTTTGATTACCATAAAAACATAATGTTCTAAATACAACATCTTCTATACAAGTCAAATTGAAAAGTTTATTTTTTTTTTGTATGGGCTAATCTTTAAAATTATTGAAACAATTTCGAAGAGCAAGTAGAGAAATTATGCTAACTATAGGAAGGTTTTTACTAATGGATAAGTTATTTCAAGAGTACAAAATGCTTAAACATATTAGTTTGAAACAGAGAAGCAAGACTTCCTTATAGGTAAAACAAAAATTCCTAGGTTATATATTTATAAAACCAATAGATTCTTATGTTTTTCAAAATCGAAATGTAAATCAATTGTATATTACTAATTTATGTCAAAGTTTCTTTACTGGAAAATTTCTTCAATCTTTACAATTCACTTATTACGTTGTGTAAAAAAAAAAGAAAAAAATATATTACTAAAACATTTATATTAATATATTTAATGAATATTAATTTTTAATGGTGAATAATGAACTCCCTTTCCAACCAAAGAATCAAAATGACCTAATGCTGGGTCCTTAATAATCAAGTAACACCAAGACATTACAACTCTATAAATAATAATAATAATGTATATTAAAAAGCTCAAATTTATTAAAATATAGAATAAAATTACCTGAATAAATTTGTAACATTGAAACATTGAGGCACCAGTATAAAGTGTAGATAATTGAATCTGTCTTCCTTCAAGTTTATTTATAAACGGTATCGCTGATGAGAGAAATTGATGAGAACCATGTCGAGTTTTAAAAATAATCATTTTTGTTGGCGGATTGCAATAACGAACTGAAAATTATTCAAAAAAAAGTAAAGTAGAGGCAATAGAGCCGGACATACTTCACACCACTATATTCTTCACTCTTCGGGTCAGATACTCTTGGTGGGTTTGTGGAATTTTAAAGAAACGATAAATAATTTCTTTAATAGGACGATTCTGAACAAAAGAAGTTAATAATATAAAAATCAATAATGGTCGTCATTTTCAACACACTTACATAGAGTATTTGACCCGAAGTGCGAAGAATATCCGTGATGCAAAGTATGTCAGGCTTTCTGGTCTTTACTTTACTTCACTTTTTTTCTAAATATTCTATTCTATTTTGAAAATTCAATATTTTTGGTTATTATATTAAATATATACTGTTACAATCCAATATTGAACGATGTTAGTGTAGGCCAATGAATAAGGTGACAACACTAATATATAATGGGGCCAGGTTTGGATCTAACCCAGTAAATCAAACATTTTGCACTTTTTTTAACCTAACCTAACCTGAACAGATGAGCCACGATAAATATTAGTACAAATTATTTTATTTATTTCTATTTTTTTTAAATTTCATAAACATATGAATACTGGGGGCTCCACTGAGCGGATGTTTTAGTGCATAAGATGTGTTGATTTACGATTATTAGAGCCGCTTTATTTTATTATTATATCATAATGTTTATATTTTATTCTAATTTGAAATTAGTTATGGAGTATTCATAAGGTGTATGTGAATATGTGAATATATGAAAATCAATTTTTCGTTTATTGTAAATGTTGTATGTAACCAAATAATTTTTAGTTCAATTCTTCAAAACTGATAATTCTTATTGTGCATCAGTTGAAATTCCGCTCAGATTTGTTTTATTGAAGAAATTGATTATCGTTTCTTTAAAATTCAATACACTTATCAAAAGTACCCTACCCAAGGTTCAAAGTACACTTTTTTTATTCTTATATTTTGTTTTTCCAGTCTGCGAATACTTTTCCGTATAGATATAATTAACCAAAAGCTTCATAAACCACTTTTTGAATCAGAATTTGGCTTTAGATAGTACTTTATACTTAGCATTTTTCATAATTAGCATTATTTCAAAGGATTGAATTTTTTTGCTTTGGTTGTTGACTATTGTTGGGTCCATTCTGGTCATTGTCTGAATGATTGTGGCTATGATAACTCAAAACTCAATAACTTTTAACATAAAATTTGTATAAACACTACACAGAATCATTTTATTAAAGAAATTATTTATTGTTCCTTTAAAATTCAATACACCCAGAAAGAATATTCCACCCGGTAAGTGAAATACATCCATGGTGTACGTCCAGCCTTTTTTAATATTCAAAACCATGGTAAAATATACATTTTTTTTTTCAAAAATTAAAAAGTTTGTGAAAATGTTTAGTTCTAATTCTCCCATTTCAGAAATATGATTTAAATGTTTGTTATTAGAATCCATTTCTAGAAAACAATTTGATTAATTTTAAAATAGTCCTTCTTCATGTTTAATTCAAATTAAAAATTTCATGCCAAAATAGTGAACTGAAAAATTGATTGAACATTTTTCAAAAATCTGGAGTTTTAATTTAGTCCAAACTAAAAAATAAACTGATCATCATAATCCCAGAAGATCGGACTGACAGCCTTGTGATTTCACCTGGAATTCCCTATATGTATACCTTTAAAACATGTTTGAATAGCTCCAGCACCAAAATCTCCATGTAATAATTTGATTGTGTTTAAAACTGTTGATTGCAATTCTTTGTCATTAATTTTAAAATCTATATCATTATCCTCTATAGTAATTAGCTGAACAATCAGATATCTGAAAATGATATAATTTAAATCAGATAAATACAATTCTTACAGAGTGAAAAGCAAAATATCATCTACTTTCTGTTGATTTATTGAATAGTAAATGGAAATAAAAAAGCCGGACATACTTCGCACGACGGGTGGTATTCTCTTGACAGGTGTATTAAATTTTAAAGAAACGATAAATCATTTCTTCAGTAAAACGATTCTGAATGAAAGAAATTAATAATATAAGAAAGAAAAAAAATGTCCAAATTTTTTTTTTACATTTTCAAAATTTTCTTGCGCCAAAATCATTTTTATAAGATTTTCTATCTATGTTTAAATTTCCATTAAAATTCTGATCAAAAAATGATGGTTTTCGAGTCGTTTTTGTCAAATTTTGGGTAGTTTTTTCTAACAAAAACATTGAAGAATTGAGAAATTCAAAAAATTACCTCTCTAAAGTACAATCTAAAGGCGAATCGGGTTTCAAAAAATTATTGATCGAAACTATTGGACAAGTATTTCTATACGAAAAGTTGTACACAGGAAAAAAAAATCCGGACATACTTCCACGATGGGTGTACTTCGCACGACGGGTGGTATTCTCTTGACGGGCGTATTAAATTTAAAGAAACGATAAATCATTACTTCAGTAAAACGATTCTGAACGAAGGAAGTTAATAATATAAGAAAAAATAGTAGGTATGTAGTATAATAACCGAAAATATAGAATTTTCAAAATAAAATAAAATAGTTTGAAAATTATTGTTGCACGTGGATATTATTTCACACCATCATCGTATTCATCGTCGAAAAATACACATGATGGCAATAAGGAAAATATCAACCTTCTTGGAATGATTACAAAACTACAAAAGGAAAAAAAAACTGTCAGTATTGTTCGAATACTGATAACGAGACAAAATGGATAGTGTGTGTCCTTCATCGAACTAAAAACGTGCGAACTATACCGTACACTATACATGGACATTTAAAACCGTAGTGGGTATTAAAGGATTTAAAAAATTAATATACTATATATATAGTATGTTAACCTTTATAAACACTGAATAGTATGTTACTATTAATAAATATGAAACACGAATTCCTTTGTAAAATTATAGGCATAGTTTATATAATAGTAATATAAAGTTTAAATAATTATATATAATTATGTTGGGAATCCCATGATACGATTAAGGTGCGGACGGATTAAGGCAGGGCCGCCTAAATGTTTGTTTATCGGTTTTAAACCAAAAATATTGAATTTTCAAAATAGAATAAAATAGATAGAAAACTATTGTTGCATGTGAATTTTAATTCACACCATCGTATACAGCGTCGAAAAATACATAAGATGCAATAAAACATTATCAACCTTCAGTAATTAAATGCTTATAATATATAGA
>JAIPRM010002303.1:0-31257 GCA_025469315.1 Stegophylla sp. TES_Ste_2020 | reverse complement strand
CTTTAAAAAGGTCATTTTTTGAATTTCTTAATTCTTCAATGTTTTTTTTTTTGGAAAAAACTACCCAAAATTTGACAAAAACGACTCGAAAACCATAATTTTTTGATCAGAATTTTATGAAAATTTCAACTTAGATAGATTATCCTATAAAAAAGATTTTGGCACAAGAAATTTTGAAAATGTGAAAAAAAATTTGGACTTTTTTCTAACATTTTTTTTTTATATTATCAACTTCCCTCGTTCAGAATCGTTTTATTGAAGAAATGATTTATCGTTTCTTTAAAATTAAACACACCCGTCAAGAGAATCCCACCCATCGTGCGAAGTATGTCCGGCTTTTTTTTTTCATTACAAATGTTGGTGGAAACGAGGAAAAATTCCTGAACACTCTACAGGACGCGATTATTATCACACAAATTTCACAAATATTTTTCTGTCCTACCAATACAATGTTGATTTTTTAAATTTTTTCGCGCCCCCCCTTGTAAAGCTTTGCCCGCGGCCAACACTTTGAGAACCTCTGATTTATACCATCATAATAATATACGAAAGAATGATGATTGATTGTTTTGAAGTCATTAGCGTCGTTGTGACGGCATAAATCCGAACGATTCTTCTAACATTATATTTCTACGATCCCACTCCGTCACACACACACACACACACACACACACACACCGCGAACCGTCTTGTGATAATAAATATTGAACGTGTTCCGATCAATCACAAGCGGTGTGCGATAATAATAATAATAATAATAATAATAATAATAATATTATCTAAAATCTGGCGCGGCGCATCGGATTCATAAATAATATATTATAGTATAAACGATTTGAACGCGCTTGGCGAGGAGCTGATTCTATTCGGTCGGATCGTTCGTGTTTTTACTCAATTTTTCCGATCGCCCGTCCGTCCGTAACAATATCCGGTCATTTACTTAAAACGGGATACAGAATATAATAATAATAATAATAATAATAATAATAATAATAATGTAACATGCACTGTGTGTTGCGCGCATGTACCTACGCCTACATCAATCAACGTTCGGTCCGCGGACAGCTTTTGTAACAACTACTATTATTATTATTATTATTATTATTATTATTATTATTATTATAGGTGGTAGTAATAACAAATTACGGGTATTATTACGAAGGAACGCTTTGAGTAAAAACATTATACGCGTTTTACCGGGCACGTGAGCGTTCCATGTGGTGGACATATTATCTACATATATGACGTGCTACAGTTAGGGTGCTGAATTGAGTAATATTTTTAAAACGTCTAGATAGTTTCTGAATTATATATCCTATAAATGTTCGTGTATAATAATATGTTGTTGATTAGATGATGCATTTTCGAGCATTAAAAAACTATAGGAAAACGTTTTAAAATTAGATAATAGATCTTCCGAAAATTTCCGGAAAAAAAGCTTTGAAAACGGTGTTTTTTTAAAAATATTTTCAAAAAAATTCATTATAAGTACTTACTTTTAAAATATACAATGTCATTATTTAAGTTATACCGATCATATAAACCGTAACTAGGCAATATGAATCGAGCCATGATATTGAAACACATAGAATAACATTCAAATACGTTTACTTAGAATAGATTTTGAAAACAAAAACTTTTTATATTACAATAAACGTTTCTTAAAAACATAATAGAAAAGGTTAAGAAAATCAGTAAAAAACGAAATAAAAATAATAGTAAATTTCGTTTATTTTATTCCAAGTAGTATAAATCGAATTTATAGCTGAAAAGCTGACATAGCTTTGTTTTAGACCAATAAAAAAAAAAAAAAATTAAATCCATACTCTAATGAGAATATTGTATATGTATACAAAAAAATCTATTATATTATATTATGCACTTAACTAGGCAGTAATTTTAGAGAATATCTAATAATAATTATTAGATTGCACGATTTTATTTTCAATACCGTTTAGGTAATAGTATATTTAAATACACGTGATAAATATTGAATAACTTTCTTTTTATTTTTAACTGAAGTAAATTATTTTTGCCA
The DNA here is from genome assembly GCA_025469315.1 of Stegophylla sp. TES_Ste_2020. Lineage (NCBI taxonomy): Eukaryota > Metazoa > Arthropoda > Insecta > Hemiptera > Aphididae > Stegophylla > Stegophylla sp. TES_Ste_2020. Next base: position 29,219 of record JAIPRM010002303.1, on the reverse strand, counting down.
TAAAAACTACTATAACCTTTACAAAACTGTCCAATTCTTAGTTTTTGCTACTAATACACTTTTTTTCACATATTTTGTTGAAAGTACATTAAAAAAAAATATTGAAAATTGATCAGTAAGATCTAAGTGACTGAGTAAATTGCGAATGAACTAAATGTCGACGACATTGTTTCATCTGGAGAACTCAACCTGCTGTTAAAACATTTTCAGAATATAAGCGCGAACAGCGAACGAGAGAATAGCCGTTTTAAAACTCCTGTGTAACGTAGTAATAACACGTAGGTGGATGGTATATAAACCGACAACGAGGATTTCGATTTTATGTTGGACAGTACCCATATAACAACATTATGGTATAATAATTTAACACGCCAAAGGTGTGAGCAATGAAAATGTATAAAATAACGAGTTATGTGATTGTAAATATTATATGTACATTGCCTGTATACGTTACAGTTATTTTATACGTCAACTGATTCCACGCTCTAACTGAAACATACATAAAACGTGTCTCACCCGGTCGATGACAATTTTTCCAGTCAAAATTTGAATAATAATTTATTTATGAATGATTTAAACCTAAATTTAACTACACTAACTCAATACTTCTATGAAATAAAATTAATTTTTCCTATTTTTATACGTATGATTTTATTTTTTTATTTATTTATTTTTTTAATTAGCAGTCAATAATATTGAAATGGAATATTTTTTTTTTTTGGTATTAAAGATTTTCTTTTTCCACCAACAGTTTAACAGCTATGTGCATTTAAACTTTGTGGTAGTGGAGTAGTGATAGTCGATTTTTGTGAGGTATTTCTTTACTATTTCAATATATAATGAAAAAATAAATAAATAAAGTTTTTTTTCCAAAATAATGTACTACAACACTAAATCCAATGTATTGTTAAGAATAAAATATTCATTTAAGTTTCAACACGTCAATTCTGTATTTTTATCCAGATATCTCATTCTGTTTTCAAAGTATAACAACTCAAGTATAATAATACATTGATGTTTTTTTTTAATCAATTTCATATCATAAAAATCATTTGTTTGCTTCCGTTTGTTTCTTACGTTTGGAAAAAAAACATTATTAATAAAAATATATATATACATGTTAATTGGTGAATCTCCTTTAATGGTTTTGTAATTAGTATGAGTAAAATATATTTGTAATACAAGTAGTGTTATTAAATCTTTTGAGTTAATTGGGTCTTAAGTGTATTAAATGTGGCTCAATAATTTTTACAATATTTACGTTATTTCTTTTCGATCCATTTCCACGTTCGTTTTTTTACTTTTTGGTTATTGAGAAAACAGAATTTACGATAAATATTATATAAATATGTAGGTGTTCTAAAAGTATTGACTCGAAATCAGTTTAGAAAAACGAATAAAAGTTTTTAATATATTTATATTTTTGTCGAGAGTAAATTTCAACCATGAAATACAACACGAATAAGATCCAATATTATATTATATTATTATTATTATTATTAATAATATATTTCGCGAGATTTATTGATAATCATGGAATAAAAAAAATAAATAAAAAAAAAAACGTGTTGGAATTGATTAAAATAAATTACGAATCGGCGGCCGTGGCGTTTTGAAAATCCAAACACGTAGTCATAATAAAAACTTTTATCATAAAGTAAAGTTGATATAAGTCGAGTTATTCTTTGTTTCTGATTTTTTTTCCTTTCCGCTCGGTCTCATTTTATTACGGTGGCATACTTCGGTGTCTGATATGAAATATTATATTCGTCTAATTTTTTTTTTCTTCTTTTAAACACGCATTATGTGCCGGAGACCTAAAATTATCGGAGAAAACGAAATGATTTACTCGGACGTAATTAAAACGTTAGCATTACGATCACATCTGGGCCGGATGTAGGTTTGTGTTTGATTTATATTATAGTATTTTTAATTACCTGTTCATTCTATTCGAACGATACCTATAATATATATATATATATATATATATATATATACCCACTGATTTACGCGCGAACGGTCACTATAAAATTTTATAGTGCTCAGCACGGACCGGTCTTACAATATAACGATGTACAAAAATCCGGGGACATACTTTGCTTGTACAGGTGTGTACTTCGCCCCTCCGTCGGGATACTCTTACAGGTTGTGGCAATGTGTTGAATGTTTAAAAAAATCAAAAAAAAATCATTTCATCGATGAATCTATTCCGAGTGTTGATTCAGTTTATACATAAGGCGACTTCATTCAAACATTTTTAGAGTTTATTATAATATTAAAAAAATTAATAAATAAATTATGAAAATATTTTGCGGCGCAATTGAACTGGCTTTTATTTTGGAAAAATATATTGGGTACCAAAATGTTATTGATGATATAATGTTAGGCGTTGTTTCTTAAATTAGGTTGACGTCAGTCACTCACAAGATAACCGTGTAGATTCTTAATTTTAACACGTGGTTTACGGTATCACATTTTCGTATATTTTTTACTTCGTTACATCGAGAGTTATATATCTATTGCTTTTTATACAAAATATTAGCAGAGCTTGACTATACTTGGTTGGTGTCTAAAAAGTAAACACTAGTATAATATTATGAGAACCCTTTGTTAAATAATAATATTTAACAGTTTAGGGAGCCAATTCGAATATACATTTTTCGGGAGCCAATTCAAAGGTCGAATTCATAATTACCCAAAATTGGGAGCCGAGTCAACGGGCGTATTTGGTATTACAATAGTGAGCGTTATATTGTAATATTATATTGTACCGTCGTCGCGCGGTGAAATACGCACAGACGTAACGAAATTGCCGATCCGAGACGCCGTGTCTGCGCGTACAATAATAATAATTATTATTATTATTGTTATTGTTATCTTGCCGCGAACCGTATTATTATTTCAGACCCGGTTCGTGGTGTAGATTACATTATAATCGTGTCGCGCGTAGGAGGAGTTCGCCAATATTGCAAACCGATTTTCCCGTCATCAAAGACCGCCGCGTCTTATCCGACAATCGATCGTAATGCGATTAAATTTGCATCGCGTGACGTTTACATTGTCGACGACGACAACAACAGCGTTTTTTTTCTATTCGGTGTCCCGCGCAGATCGTGTTCTCGTGTACGTACTACGTTCGTGAATAGAAACGCGTTTATATTATAAGCGGCGGAGTGTCGACACCCGCGACAAAATCGTACAACATAGTGTTGTATAGCATTTTAAAAACAAGGGTGACCGTATCATTATTATAAAGGGGTATAAAAAAAGGGGGACAAATGATTTTGACAGAAATCTAAATTTAGAATACCTCGTGAAATTATTCGGTGATTTCTCAGTCGAAACATGTGTTTACAGTAGTAATACGCAGTGTTGTGCTTAGATGAAAAAAAAAAATGTCCAGATAAAGATAAAATAAATCAAAATGAAATTATCTAGATAAAGATAGATACTGCGAAAATGATATTTATCTAGATATAGATAAAAAAAAAAAAATCATCTTTATCTAGATAAAAATGAGATAAACATTTTTTTATACTAAATATTAAATAATAAGTAATCAAAACAAAATGTAAACAAAATTTTTTTTTAAGCTAGTGTTTTAAAATGATTATTTTTTTAGGTAAACTTGTTCAAAAGTTTCAACCTTTTTTCAGAATATTGTTGTTTGTATTTTTACATATTGGTAAATTCAATTTTTAAGAATCTTACATAATATACTGATATACATAAGAAAAACAGCTCAGCTCTGCTCACAATTACACATGACTAATACTGTAATATGCCATTTTTCAAGTTAATGATAATTGTTTCATAGATGGAGTCAAATAGGTAAGCGAGAAGGTGGCGTGATGGGAAATAGGCTTAAAGATTTTATAATTGGGTATTTCTAAATATTTTCACGTCTGACATCTGAACTTTATACCTTCAAATACTATAAACAATATATAATATTAAACATTGTTTTTTCATGTGTCTACCTGTTGTTGACTGGTTATTATTATCAATATTTTTATTTCGTAGAATCTGCATATTCACCATTGATTAATAATATATATATATTTATATATTCCATGTCCATGATGTACATTATATATATCTATGGTATTAATAATTAAATAATACTACTTATTAATATTATTATGAATGTATTAACTATGCACAATAATTTGAAAGTTTCTCAGAAAAATAATTTAAAAATAGTTCCGAATCATATAGGTATATATTTATATTTTCTTTGACCCAGTGTACCGTGAATAAAGGCATTTCATATCCAATTTTTTTTAACTTTATTAGTCGAATACAGACAATAATTTTTGTAAATTATCTAGATAAATTTATCTAGATCGCCATTCTTTTCATCTAGATGAACATTAGATGACAATTTTTTTTTCTTATCTAGATAAGATAAAGATACTAAATTTTATATCTAGATGAAGTATTTAGATAAATTTATCTATTGGACAACACTGGTAATACGGTACGTTTTTTGTTTTTTTAATCCACTTAATGTGTTTAAAAACATACTCTTTATTTGTTTCTAACTTTAATTTTTGTTGCGACTTTGGTAAAATCGATCGATAACATCGGTTGATGAACCGTTTATATTATTCTGCATTTCAATTTATTGAAAATTATATTTTTCAGTCATATTCAGTTATATTTTTTGATTTTATAAAATTTAAAATTTTTGATTGTGTTCACTATGATAGAAAAACATCACGGGAATATATATATATATATATATATTTTTTTTATTATCATTACTTCGAACAATTCCGGAACAATAATTCAATTCTTTCAGTACTTACATAATGTTCTTTCTATTTCTGCATTATTTACCCATTAATATTAGCTTTTAAATATTACTCAGATTTCTTAAAGTCATTTCTTGTTACTTTTGTACCAGCACTCTTAATTTGAGTATCAATCATAACTCACTAAAATGAAATGATTTTGTGACATTATTTAATAAACGAGCCAATCAACCGTATGACGAAATTAGCCAATGAGGATCCGTCATTTCTTCAATAAAATTATGTATTTCTTAACCTATTTTGTTATATGTTGTTTTTCTTATATATTACACCGTAAATTGTAACCTGTGCTCATGCCCGTTTATCTTTAGTAATAATAATAATAATAATAATAATATTTATGATATAACTAAATAGTATAGGTATCTATTAATGAGTTTGAGCTAATTATTGTTAAGAAATAATTCATGATATTATTATTACAATTTGAATTTAAAAATAAAAAATAATAAATAATTGATTTCTGGTAAAACTTCCATTTATAAGTATAAAATACGTCCTCAATTTTACCTTTAGTATTTATTGTTCACGCAAACGCGTTTATTTACGGATCGAAAAATCGAAATAATTTTGATTTCATTGTCGAGTTGTACATTTATCATAAAATTTTCTTTTTTTTTCATTTAAAATATTTTCTTTTACGTGCATAATATTATGGTATTAACGACGTTAAAACGGGATCACCTTTTGCAAACGGGACAAAAAATTTTTCACGACTAGGGCACATGATGCTCAAAAACGGGATACAATTCCGTTTTAAACGTGACGTATGTAACGTCATGGCTTATAAGCCGTATAAGCGGGAGAAAATTGTTTTTCGAAACATTAGTACACTATACTCACGCGTGCCCGAATTCGGTTTAATTCGATCTGGATGAATCGCTCGTAATTTTCAACCCTTACTGGCCTACTATTGGCAATGTGAAACGCGGTGGCAACCCCGAGTGGTTAATTTTGAATGCAGGAACGTCAATGATTTTCAGGGTAGACGATTCGTAGAAGGAGTCGACCTTAACAAAAATAACGGGTATCGGATGTTTCACGATTGAACTAATTGAGCCGGGTAATATAGCAAAACAACACTATAGGAAAATCAAAATCGTGGTATCTGAGTGAAAATACTCATAATCAAATTTGTAAATTTGTGGAAGAAAATATTTCTACTTATATTATTATTTTTGTATTGTCTCTCAAATGCATTCTATAAGTGATTTAAAACGGAAAAACTCCTCTATTCGACTTGAAAAATTCTTTCTTTTCCAAATAGCTGAAAAATAATTTTGAAATTATATCCGAAATCTTCTCCACGATAAATCGTCAAGAAGTTTCGACGCCCAGAATAATCGTAACCTAGAAACCAAAATTTAGGTTTTTCAATTGAGTGTAGTTGTGCCGATTTGTACGATAGAAACTATTGAGGCTATTTCAGCGTAAGAGGGGTGGGTTTAATAGACGGGAAAGAATCCAAAAAGGTGGATATGCATGAAAAAAATACTAACAAATTCAGCGTACGAGCAAGTGTTAGAGGTGTATTTTTCGTCGTTCTTTTTTTTGTTTTCGCACCCACGTTTCTGGGAACTCAAATTTTATCGCACATATAATATCATACACGGGCGGCGGAAACGGCCGTTGTTTTGTCAGCGTTACAAATCTACCGAATATCATTAGACCTCGAAATATTACCTCGTATGAATGTAATATATTGCGACGTCTCGCGTTACAACAATCTCGAGCGATATATAAAGCGCGCGCGCGTACAAATAACGATTCCAAGAACACTCTTCGGAAAACTTCACTTGTCGCACGAACCCAAGTTTCGCAGACTGCCGCGTGCGATAACGAGTTGTGCCAAGGGTGGGCGTCTGGATCGATGATTTCAAAGTCCATCAATAATAATTATATTATTATATTCCGAGTGGAGCGAAAAAACCAGTGTTTTTTCCTCTGGTTCCCTCCCCTCCCAGTATTCCAATACTTGTCCAACGGTTTTCACCTCTAGATGGATGTCGTTTTTCGAAAATCTCAATAGTTTTTCCAAAATTCGTCAAAAACTCCCTTAAAGCTTTTATTATTGTTATTTTTTTTTTTTAATCCAAACTTTATGAAAATATAGAGCATAAACAATGGATATTTCGGTGAAAGAAAACGTTAAATATGTGGAAATTTTATCACCACCAAGAGTGACGTATCTCAGGAGTGGAGAATACCCATAGTGCGACAAAGAACAAAGGGCTTTTTAAATAATAATTTTCGCATTCTATTTATTATAATTATTAAGTCACGACGCTTTCGTCAAGACGTCCGACTGATCAGAACAGTTATTTTCTTTCCGGACAAAATATATGAATTTAATTTAATTTATCTTTCCTTGCAAATAACAATTATGAAATATTTTCCGCTCTTTTCGACGGGTTACCATTACGACGCACACGTGGACTCGTAATGATCGTGTGAGCCGGGTATTTAGTATATAATACGCTCGGCCGCGCAACAGTTTTGTGCGTAACGACGAACGGTATAACTGCCACCGGATCGGAAATCGATTTCCGCAGACATTTCCTCCTCCGCGACGATCGTATCTGTTTCGTCATTAATATAACAACGACTTCAGGTAGTTTGTACAGTGGCAATCGCGAATCGGAGAAGTCGTAAGTCACGCGTCCCGACGGAAATCAATGAACGGGACTTACCGCAACACGTACATTTGTATGGAGTATGCGCGTTAAAATAATAAAAATGCGCTTAATTATTCTTATTGTATTCATAATTATTGAAATAAGAACACTTGGTGTACATGAATTCAATGTTTATAATTTTATAAATTTTATTGAATAGATTTTTAAAACATAATAATATTATACGCTGTACTTCATTTCCTTTGTCACATCTCGAAATCAATTAGGAATTTTTCTAGTCGTTACGTCCAGCAAATAACCATAACATATACCTATTACCCTTACTCTAATCTTGTGATGCAAAACACCACAACCACAAAATTGAAATTTAATTATTTTACCGGTCAGCTTTTAACAATGAAAATAATAATGTAAATTTTGAAAATGTATTTACTTAACGTGAATATGCGTTAAATAATCAAAAATGTAAAATTAAATCGTCAAAATTTATCAAATATTCGTTTTGTCTAAAAAAATGTGATTTTTTGAACTTTGATTATTGTACAGCCATAATGTTAATGCATAATATGCAAATGCAACAAGCACTTAACCAGTAGTGATAACGAAATGATGTGTTGTCAGTCGCGAATTTTACCCGTTTCTGTATATAAGCTGTTTATAAGTATCGATTTAATCGGATAGTAACCAAAACATTGACTTTGGACATTGTTAATTTCTAATCAAGTTTTAATTCTAGTTTTGCTCAATAAAACCACCGATATTGTCGGTAATTCATTTTCTAACTCTTCAGTCCCCAACCCAATCACCGTCGCTATTTACTTACGTCCAAAAAACATTCATTACCAAATTTGAATAATATAATATCCAATCGCCCGTCCGGGCTGCGATTAAACTAGTCGAAAAGGTATACCAAGATGTAATTTATGTACAGTCAGTCATCTTGTTAATATCACGTTTTGGTAAAGGATTTTGATTTGAACGAGCAGTGATGGTTCTTTGTTGTATCATCTACAACCGTGGTTCTCAACCAAGGGCAGCTTTAGGCCAAATTTGGGGAATTGGTTATAACCTATAACTCAGTTTTTGAATTTTGAGTGAAGCGAACAATATTATGTTTATCCATTTTTGGAGTAGAAATATTTGTCCAAATTTTTCATTCAACAACTGAAAAGTTCAAAAATCACCCTATGATGATACTTAAAAGAGATAGTTAATCAATGTTCTCAACAGTTTTCTAGTTTACAATACACCCAATCTAATTTTCATAATTTTATTTTTTCTTGAAAACAATATTCCCAATTTAAAACGTTTTCCAAAAAATCATATATCTAATAATTATATTTGTAAAATGTATTACACTTAATATACTGAGTCTATTTTGCTTCAAATAAAAACCATATATAATAGGAAATGACGTTACATACTATATTATATAATATTATAAATGTAATTTTACTTTAATATAATTTCTACTATAATAATTTCGTAACCTTTCGATCGTTAGTCGTACATACACTTATATTTTTTTTTAATTTCATACCTTTCAGCCAAATAATTTGCATTTACACTTTTTTATATAACGACAGTGAATATTTCATATTATTATGGAAGAAAAAATAAATTCTATTCCTTTAAAAACATTTTTGATCTTTAAATAAGGGATGAACACGTGAAAAAAAAAAGAAGAAAAAATCGGAAAATGGAATAGAGCAGCGTTTCTCAAAGTGTGGGTCGTGACCCATTGGTGGGTCTTGAGTGAATTTTGGGAGGTCGCAAAAAATTCATTTAATTATATAAATTCTCAAAAAATTATATTTTTAACCAAACTCCACTGTAAAAATGATGAAGTGACACATGTGTATACATTTATTAAATCATATTCATTATAAACCAATTAATCAAATTATTAAAATATTAATCTAATTTTGATTTTTATGAACTATTTTTTTATCCTAAAAATGTAAAACCATTTGGGTCGTGACAGGTCACTGAAGACAAATTTGGGTCGTGGTCCGAAAAAGATTGAGAATTTCTGGAATAGAGAGAAATGGTTAATTAAAGGTGAAAAAATTACTGAATAATAAAAATGATGGCACTGGGAAAAACAGTGTTGGTAAAATGAATACAATTGGAAAAACATTACTGGGATAATGAATTATTTGGGAACAAAATAGACAGGGAAAACTGTGTCCCGACCGCAGCAGCGACGTGTGTGAATACTGTATTCGGGTCGCGTCTCGACGCTAACTGTGTTGTGCGTAGGGTTGATTCGCCCACCGGTCGGTCGGTTTTTTCGTTGATCAGCGTGCGATTTCCGCCCCGAGCGATAAGGGTCGGTGAAGCCGGGTAATACGGTGGGCGAAGGGACGGGGTCGGTCGGTTACGGGAGGGACAAATGAAACGCGGGGGAGCCCCCCCCTTCCCCCCCCGGAAACGAGATAGAATGTAAGGCTACTACTACTACTACTATAATAATATACACTGCTTGTGTACCACTGAAAGCTCCCGAGACCGCCCGGGAAATTTACTACAATTACCATCCGGTAATATTTTCGTTTTTTATATTTTTTTTTTAATTTCCTGTATCTACAGATGAAATACGGACCCGGCCAGCCACCGCCGTTTCCACCGTAATCCCTGGTCGGCGGGCGGTGCCTTGATTATTGCGCCGCCGCCGGGTTTCGTTCGAGCCCCCCCCCCCTCCCGAGTGCACCGCGATCCCCTTAATCTTCATTTGTTGTCCGCCGTTTAACGCACTGTACATTTTTTATGTTTATATATTTTATATAAGTGAACGAATATTGTGCGAACGTGACACAGTTTCCGCTTGTCGGTCGAGTCCAACGTCAAAAAATCATCCCCGAACGCACCCCTAGAAAACGTGGGGCCCCACGAGGTGTGTTCAGTGCATGTGCTAGAGCAACGTTTGAACTCAAAAAAAAAAAAAGAAATAAATAAATAAATAATAATAATAAAAATATTTAAGACCTCTTTCACGCAACGACGCTTTACCGAAGGTATCGAGTGTAAATACCATGTGTAATAATGCAAATATATGCAAATGCATATTATATGGAATGGAATAAGGTTTTTGAAATCTGATGAGAATCGTCCCCGATTTAGATCATACTTATTAAAATAACACTAATCTTATTTTGCATAATATATTGCATACTTCAACGCTTTTAACTTATTTTGCATATTTTGATGCATATTTGTAATTTTATAGTGCATATTTTCATTTATAGTACATATTTTTGTTCCATCTTATATTTTTACGTTCACAGCCACATATCGACAAAATTATGATTGTTCGTTATCATTTTAATTCGTAATTTCAAAATGCCTAAAATAAAAACTACAATTAGAAGTCGTTTACAGACATGCGTAAACATACATAAAGGTATTTTTATAACCGATGGTTCAATTTTGTATTGCAATATTTGTGAAATTTCGGTTAATGCGACTACAATGTTTTTGGTAGATCAACATTTAGCACGCGATAAATGTTCATAAACGAATAAATGCATATTTTATTGCATATAACAGCATTTTTAAAATCATATTTTTAGGATTTTTAGTGCATATTTAAAAATAAATGCATATTTTGTTGCATATAACAGCATTTTTAAAAGCATGTTTTTAGAATTTTTAGCGCATATAAATCCGGTCCCTTGACTAATAACTAACAGTGAAGTGTCCAGGGGTGAACCCGGTATGCAGGTGCCCGCTAAAATTTTTTATAAGTAAGGCATACCTCACTGATTTATTAAAAGATAACAGATTTTAAATGTATTTTAACAAAAAAAAAAATGCTCTCTTATTAATAATAATAATCTTCGATCGCCGTCGTCATACAAAGATGATGATAACGATATTTATTTTCTAAACACTGTTTTTGTTTCTATAATTTATAACATAATGCGTTAAATTATTCTATCATTAGTTGTTTGACGAATATGCAATTCTAAGAAAATGAGGTTATTAGTTATTAAAATAGTTATTTTAAAGTCAACATTTATATTTAACACTGTAAGGAAAACTACTATTTCTACATAAAAACTTGAACATTTGTATTTCTAGTTTAAAGTTCTACAAATTAAATTGTTAAAATAATAGTGGGAATAAACTGTTTTGGAACTAATTTCAGTGGTCCATCTATAAAAATAGTTGTGGACACACCATTGAAAAATAAGGCACGAATTTTATAGCAAAATTAATGTCCAAAAAAACATTTTAAGTAACTGAAAAGAGTAAAAAAATAAAAGAAGACAATTCATTAAATTTAATTCTTAAAAAACAGTTTTAAATTATACACTAATAAAACCGAATTTACATTTTAAAATTCTTATAAAATATTTGATATCATTGAAATGTATGACATTATATTATTTATGATAATAGATTATTTTTATATTTTTTTCAATCATATTATCAATTAATTTTGATTAAATTTTATCAGTAAAATTATACAAAAAATTCATTCAAGAATTTTCCCCGTCCTCCTTTGAAAATTTCCACGCTTGGGTCTTTTACCGTCTTAGTCTAACGTTAAATTTGTCGCTTAGACGAAGACAACAAGTTACAGCAACATTAATAATAATAATCATGACCTTCAGATCCTATATACGAGCTACAGCTTAAATCCTTTGGACGAGCGCCGTAAATTTTTTGACCTAGTTTTTACGACCAAGTTACTCAGAGGACAAATTGACCGTCCGGTGAGTTTCGGGTCCGAATGCAATTTAAAAAAAAAAAAAACCAATCCATAAATAATGATATACAAAGCTTTTCCAAAGCAGCTTTCCTTGCTTACAAGATCGCCCGGAGAACCGCATTTTTACTGAATGTAATTTTACCGAAATATTCGTTGCTCGTGTCGATCCATTAGCCAGCTTTGAGATTGTTTATAATGTCAATAACAATAATACTCAGTGTTTGGTAGTTAGTAACGCAACGTACTTTCTGAGTTCCAATTTTGGGGCTAGAAATTTACATATTATTATTGGCATTCATAATAATTATCTGATTAAATCAAATTTTATCACATAAATTCTAAACACAAATATAGGTACACCTATATTATCGCTTTAGGCTGCAGCATATGTCTAATGAAAACTAATGCTTAATTCGCGATGAAAAAGCAATTCCATAACTTCACATTTGCAATGTAACGAGTAATTCCTTTATCTTTAGAAAACTAATCCCACCACAACTTAATATGACAGTATTTCAAAATATATATATATATATTTTTTAAATTTAATTTATTCACAGTATAGTATACTACTGTATGTATCATCAGTAGTAAATATTTATAATATTAAAACGAACGTCTGGTCTCGTTCCTTCCTAGATCTGTCTGCCCCGAGGGTAAATCGAGGTATGAGGAAGATTACGCGAGCACGGGCTTAAGCTTTGGTCTGCGACGGAGGTGGGAACGGTGGACGGGGGTTAGACTCGGGTCGAACATTGCGCGTTGAATAAAGATCGAGTGGTGGGGGGAAGGGGCGGAAACGAGAACGGTGAGCTCACGAATTCTCCGCCGGAGACATCATAATTTATGCACACGTCAAAGGCAGCTGCGGCGACGGCGGACCAAGAGGAGATTGAAAATAATGAAAAAGAAAATAACAAAAATACCGCCAAAACAACCGTGACGAGCACTTCAGGCGGTCCTCGTGGACACACAGCTGTTTGCCGAGTTCTGGGTGTACGCACACCGTGGACGAATTTTTCCTGTCAAATTATTGACGTACCAATTTACAATTTCATTGCCCTACACGCGTGTGACGTTATATCGATTTTGAAATAATTTCATCGAACACGTGATTTAAACCATTAATATTTAAACTCGAGACGGCGATTTAAGCTAATTTCATATAATATGGCAAAAAATATTTCTTGGATTCCAGAACAAGGTTCTATTCGGTTCGGTTCTCGTCCATAGTCTACACAACCCCTGGCTAAAAAAAAAAAAAAAAAAAAAATTATGATTTCATTATGTGGCACAAAGATAATTGTATGTTATACTATTAGGTAATACAAGAGTTGTATGAGTATACAAATGTATATAGTGAATATTTACTGATATAAATAAGTTTTTAGTGGTTCGCTTTGAGGGAGAGGGGGGGCTTAAGTAAACGAAAATTAATATAACAAATATGAATAGTGAATAACTGGACGACCTCCTCCCACTCCGAATTTCGTTCAAAATATGCCACAAGCTCAATATCTAAATTTTATTCAAATAAATACCTTTGTGTGTGTGTATTTTGAAAAGTTATAAAGTAAAAGTTGACACTAAACCGCGAGTGGAAACGTTGGCCCACAGAATTAATTTCTGATTTTATTTCAAATCGTTTTTGCAAAATTTACCGCTCGAGAAAGAGCAGGTCGTCCACAGGCAGTGGTGGCGGACAAAAAACTAGCGAATTTTTACAGAAATCGATACGATGATTATTATTGTCGTTCGGCAGTAGTATACCCGAACACGCGTTCGACCGCAGTGCTGTGTATCCTCTGCAGCAGCGCAACCACAAAGACCCCTTTGTAATTATTTGTATACACGCCGTGACGACGGTAGTGCGGGGGCCCCGTATTGAATGTTTTAATCCCAAAATGAAACGAGGGTAGAGCATTATCCGATTTCTAATTCCGCCCCGCGTAACCCGAGATAATGTATTTCTGCGGCGGCGGGCGCGCAAACATCAAACGTATCGAAATGTATAAATGAAATTATCACGCGCGCGCACACACATACCGCATACAAAGAAATCCATGTCGAAAAACCAAGGAGGACAGAATACAAATGTCCACAAAACGCGATACGGTTATGCGGGGTCATCTTACCGTGGTGAATCAATACGAATATAATGTTACTGGCGCGAATTATAAAAATCTGGAAGAAGAAATTAAATATTTAATCGTGACGCGAGTATATTGAGTTTCGTTTTGGGAAATTTCACAACAACAGTCTTTATTAAATCGATTTCTTTCCCGAAACTCGTTGTCGTCTGTAACACAAACTAAGTTTCTGTGATGAGCGTTTTCAATTTGTCATAAATTTCCTGATTAGACGGGATAAAATTGCACTATTTTTCCCCGACGGACGTCCCACCTCCGAGTAATCGCATATTTCACATTTCAGTAAGTCGTCTTCAAATTTTATTACGTATATACGTATATACTACACATACAAGTAGTTTCCAATTATGCCATAGATACCTGACTAAAAATTTTAAATTCTGAATGAAGTGAAGAATCTAGCGTTTTTACAAATATGTTTTTTCGTATGGAAATATTTGTCTAAAAGTTTTCACAAGCAAATTTTTGAATCGGAATTCAGCTCTGGATGATACTTTGAAGAGTTCATTTTTCGAAATTCTCAATAGTTTTTTTTTTTTCAATCATTTACAAAAAGGCAATTAAAACATATTTATTAAAACATTTTTTTTTTTCTAACACTATATTAATAACACAACCGCCAAGTCCTACCCGAGAACAAAGAATACTCATGGTGCAAAGTATTTTCAACTATTTATAACTTTTATTTCCAACATCATCGTCATCAGTTGATGTTCTAACGCATTTTCTACGCCTACTTCAATCGTGTAGGTTAAACGATCGATTGGTAACACAGAAAAAAGTTTTCAACTGACATCAGTTGGCAACAAAACAAACAATTTTAAAATAACTGTTTTTTTTCCACGTCAAACTGTACGTACTTTTATCTTTGAAAATTTCCCTACGCCACGAGTTCATCTCAGTCATGACATCGTATCATATGACGTGGCCGTGGTGAGACACCACTGACCGTATTTTGAGAACCACTGGCGCGTAAATTTTATTATATTTTGCCACCGTAACGTCTTTGCAGGAATCGCAGACAATGTTATTCGCGACCATTATACTCGTTGTCGACTAGAACAATGCAGCGATAATTATTATGTTGTGGTATGGATTTTTCGCGAAACGCCTTGCGATTTATTAACAAAAAAAACGGGGCTGGAATTTTTGACAACGGCATTTCTTCGGCGTAATTAAAAACGAAAACAGAATAAAAAATAAATAACAAAATATAGGTACCAAAAT
The DNA here is from genome assembly GCA_025469315.1 of Stegophylla sp. TES_Ste_2020. NCBI lineage: Eukaryota > Metazoa > Arthropoda > Insecta > Hemiptera > Aphididae > Stegophylla > Stegophylla sp. TES_Ste_2020. The sequence goes on along the minus strand of JAIPRM010002303.1, from coordinate 13,672 downwards.
ATTAATAAAATAATTATCATCTGCAGCAGTTTTTCCCCGTCGTTTTACTGTTCTGAAGTAAAACTTCACCGTACCGACTTTTGAACCATTGTAACAGCAAACAAAATTTTGATTTTTGTTTTCACTCATTTGCTAAATTAAAAAATATTGTATTGAATATTTCATATTTTTTTTTTCTTTTTATAATTATTATTATATGATGTAACTTAGACATATTATGTATATGTATTTTTTTTCTTCTCTGTATTGTATTCAAATAGCCTAAATATGTATTATTAATTCTTATACTTATCTGTACTATTTACCCCTTTGGGGTGTTAATTATATATAAATAAAATAAATAAATAATACGTAATAGATTAACTGTATTTTCTTATCATTGTGATAACCCCTATTTAATTATTATTGTATTTTTCACATTTTTTCTATAATTGTATTTAACATAATCTGCTTCTGTAAGAATCGAGTCGCAAAACTTTGAAAACTTAAAAAATAGTATAGTTGATTCTGAGTAAAAAAGTGACTGTATTGAAGTGCTTTGATTGGCCTATGTTTTAAGGCTGCAATTTCAAAATAATTTTTTTCGGTATGCGCAGTACATACATAATTCTACTCAGTTATGCGGTCTACAAGAGTAGGTCAGTTCACCGGGTGTTTGGTCGACTCACTACTCACTACGCTCATTGACGCCTCCACTTCGCTCGCACATCAAAAAATCCCTCTCTTGAAGGCCGAAAATCCTAGTAGAATTATGCATGAATGTCGCATACCGAAAAAAAAATATTTTTAAACCGCATATTGTAGTAGGATATTAAAGAAAAAACCATAAAAAAAGTATTTTGAAATTGCCGTTTTAAGTCAATTTAGAGCACTTCAATACACAACTCAAATAGTGTTAAAAATCAAGCTGCTACCCGTGTTTATTTTTTATCAGTATCCACCCCTTGTAGTAGTAACTTTTTTTTTTGAAATTTTCCGAGTTTGTCCATAATTTGACGATCCACACCTCAAATAATTTTACGTCGTCGTCGTCGTAAGTTTCATATACATATATATAAGTTGCCTTTGATAAAATTTTTCCGCTCGGACGCGTTGGTGGCATCGAATAAAATTTCTGGAACGTTATCACGCGAGCGGCTGATGAAAGAAAACGGATGTTTCTTTGCGAAACACCATCTCTGCATGCACACACCCCGTCGGTACAATATAATAATAATTTATCATCGAAACCCGTGCCGCCGAGCGTCTGAAACCCCCACGCGAGTGGTACACAATAACAATAATAATAATAATTATTATTATTATTGACCTATATTATCTCTTTCGGCTTTGTCTATATCACATTATATGCGGCGCATCGGTTTTGATTTATCGTCGTTATTAATTATTATTATTACTCCGCGCGCGCATTTTATATAAAATAATAATAATAATAATAATAATAATATTGTTCTCACCGACGACGGCGGCGGCGCGTTAGTGATTTACCACGACGTGCACATGTGTTGCTGCTCACCGCTCTCTCTCTCTCTCTCTCTCTCTCGGGTTCTCTGAGCGCACAATGCGGGGGTTGTTTATTCGTTAATAATAATACAATACAACCACACCGTATCTCGTTTGTTTTTTTTTTTTGTTTTCCGCGTTTTCCTCTCGCCGAACCGTTCATCTTGCCTTTGATATTTTTATTATAATTATAATAATATTATTATAATTATTACTGTCAGTGGCGTCAATAGACACTCAAATGTGATGCGCGAGTGTGTTGTACACAGTGATAATCAAAAATAATTATCCAGTTAAAACAATAGATAACAATATTTAAATACTATGTAATCTAGATAAAAAATAAAAGATAACCTCATATATCTAGACAAAAACAGATAACGTTAAAAAGTTTACATAATTTTGAAAACGCGCATTCTTAAAATGAAAATTTTAGTATAAATAAAATAATATAAAGTACATGATTATAATCGATTTGCTATATTTATTTTCCTAATTTATTTAAAGACATAAAATAAGTACCTACAAAAATTACAAATTATTTTAGATTCTGAGGAGAATAAAGAAGCTATTGTTTTTACAGTGATGTTTGTTTGGGTACATTTTTTTTTTTTATTAATATGAACTTTGTAAGTTCTCGTTGTTATACTCCTAAATATATTTAATCAGTGTGGGTTAACAAAATATATAGATACTTACAAATAGAACTTGAAAATAAAACATAATAACAATAGCAAATTAAAAAAATTATCTCGACACAAAAATAAAAAAAAAATTGATAATTTTACCTTAAGTAACTATTTTGTTAACGAAGACGAGATAAAAAGATAAATGTGTATATCTGGATAAAATTATCTAGATTAATGCACAACTACAATTGTTGTGGGAGGGGAGAGAAGAGAACCTGTTGAACTCTGTGATATCGTATACGATAATATTATCAGTCTCTAATAATTACTGATTATAGATTATGGTAATTATTATTATTCGAGAAATAAATACATTGTAGTCATTTAATACGCTTTAACGCCATTGTTAGTCTTCGCTGCTCTCTGCTGTCATTTCGTCAACAAAGTGAAATTCTGAACGAAGATGGTTAATTATTTAAATTTCAGAACAATAATTATTATTGTCAGTCTCACACAATTATCCGCAGCAAACTTTCGCTAATCATTCTGACCCGAGCAAATTTTCCAACAGACTGTTTACATAAAACAATTAATAAAACAAAAACATCATTGCGATTAAACCGCTAGCTTCTACGCTCCGTTTTCAATCTGAATGAGACAGTCTTGTACGGCTCCTGTCCACAGGGTATACAACAGTGTACGTATTATGAAAACCGTGTACGAAATGAATTAGTTTAAAATGCTGCTACGTTATGCGTTAACGACGGTGTTCCCGATTCTTTACATCCGTAAACAAGGAAATGTAATCTGAAAAAATAACAAACGTCACGAAGAAAAAAAAAATAAAAATTATAAAATTAAAAATAAAAATCTCAGTCACAGCGCCACGTCAGACGCTTGCACACGATCATAACGACGACGCGCATTATATTTGCGGGCAGATCTGTAAATATATTATTATATAGTAGTCGGTTATTTTCTTTTCATTTTTTTTTTTTTTTTTTTATCCCCGCTATTGCTCTTAGAGAAATTAATTTACCTCTGCCGGGCTACGCATAAATAATTCAGTTCAGCGAAAATCGTTTTGAATATTATAATCTTTCGTTTTATTTTTCATACCGCAATGTATATTAATTATTATTATTATTATTATTATTATTATTTATGTTTTGGCTAAATGTAATTGCACCACATGACGTAGCACACACGTTATTTACGTCCGATAAAGCACGCGAACGTGAGTTCATTTGTATACTATCGTAGTGTATGTAATATTAATAATAATAATAATAATAATAGTAATATTCGCGTTCGAGTGAACCGTCATTATCGTTCCTAAGTCGATCATACACATACATAGAGATGAAACGCTGGATTCAAATAAAAAACACAATTATTTTATGCAATACATTGACTTTGAAACAATTAGTTTCACGCCGATTGAAAAATTGAAAAATTATCTTTCGTTCGCGAGGCAGTGTTTCCCAAAAGGTGCGTACTGCATACAAATTATATTTAATTCTTTGTTAGTTTAGTGTGTTGGGGTTTACTTCGCTCCACGGTTTAAAGTAACAAAAAATCGAAAATATTGTTTAACCCATATTAAAATTTTATTTCATAACAACCTGTTAATATAGGAATATTATAATAAAAAACAGTAACACATTTTTAGTAAGTACAATTTTATAATAAATTATTATTTTTTGATAAATTATTTTATACCAAAAAAATCAATCATAATTTTTACATTAAAAATTACTTTTTGCTTTTCAACTTAAAAATAAATCTCTGTAAAATAAACTAAAGAAACTTAATTTTTGTAAAAATATAACTTTTTGCTAGAAACATAAATTTTACTTGTACCTTGAATGTTATTATTTGGTAAATTATGCACATGAAATAATTTTAATTTATCACACTGAAAAAACAAAGAGAATAATTGAATGTGCATGTATTGAGGTTTGATATACCCGAAAATTGATATCACTCAGTTCATAACACGATAACAGTTGAACATATATTATGGCTATCATATTGGGTTAACTTCAGGTTAACCAAAATAGTTTTGCACCACGAGTTGCGTACTAGATAAAGATGGATTTCAAGGAGGAAAAAATGTGATCTAGTTTTATCTCTAGTAGTATTAAGAAAAATTTCATCACTACAATTCTCAGAATTATCCTTAATATAATTTATTATATTTCAGTGCTTTTCGAAGCGATCGTTCTTTTCTGAGACCAAATTTCATACCTGTTCGTATATTTTGTTTTTGAATCTCAAAATATGTTCTTCGTCCTCGTTTGCACTGACCAGTTTCACTAGCATTTAATTTCAACTTTAAACCGATTATAAAATGAAAAATATTTAATCGACAATATTTCGCGGTATAAATGAAATAGCTTAAAACCAAGAGTTAACAATTAATATGCACATTTTCATTTTGCTTAGAATATTGATTAATAGACAATTGGACATTAATAAACGATTAATTACGATACAAGAGTCATACCAGAGACATTTTTTGTAACCTAGTAATTAAGAGTTAACTAATTGATGAGAAGACAATGTTAATATTGAAAATTCCACATTATTTAAAATAAACATACACTTTGATGAATAGTATGGGAATCACCGTGTCAGATCTTATGTTATTTTAATTTATTAATTTATCGGCATTGTAGTTTAGGACGCAGTAACTTCAGTATTTCCTCACCCCAAATGTTTTAACAGCAGTCATTTTTTTTTTCGTCCTATAATGTCAAAATATCGAATTCGTATTTTTTTATTTTACGTAACGTTACGTGTCAAATTATAGATTTTATGTCGTTTCGATTAATATGTATTTATACACGTCCAAATATGTAAAACTTCAATGAAAATAAAATAAAAAATTAATATACATTCATGTAGAGATATTTTATTGTGAACGTTGTTGTGACTGCCATATTGGAAAAGCCACCTTTGGATTCAAAAACGAGTTATAGCCAAATTTAAAAATAATATTTTGAAGATGCGCGTAATATCTTTGAGTTCAAAGAAAGCTGAAATTTTTATTTTAAAAGTAAAACATTTCATTGTATTTAAAAAGTGTGCGTGAGATAAGAAATGTTTTGTATTAGTCATTGTAAAAATGAAATAACGAGCAAAATACGTTTCCCTCTCGATTTTATTATGGTTGAAAAATAAAAATCACTAATCCGTAAAATTATGATGGATTGACAATGATAAGACAAATTGAATACAATGAATAAAAATTATTTTTCGATACAACCATATTACGGTTGAGACACATTGTGATTAGTGATTGCCCATGATTTTCATAGAATATTATGTAAATGCAATTAAATTTTTTATGTAGCTTGTTGATTAATAAATTAACGTGTGCGACGTGAAGGGGATGGTTGAAATTATAATCGTACGTTGCACTCGTTCAACTATTTACTCCGGGCACCCTTAACGTTATATTATTATTATATTTCATTTGGAAACGCGGCTTTTGTCTCGTTTACTTTTGAGTGAAGTACATTGTGCAGTGCACGACACTTTGTGCGCGCGCACACACCATCATAGGCGTTTTGTGTATACACCAACACGAGTGTTTAAACTGCACTCGAGCCGCGGAGTCTAGAAACCAGTGCTAACGACGATTGTCTTTGATTGTTTCAGGTAAGCTCGAGAGCCGCCCGTCACGTCTTAAGAACAATATCTATTATATATGTATTATATAACGTCGTCCATCCGGTGAGTACGACGCTTCGGAAACGTTTACTGGGACATTGCGTTTTCTGCTTCAGGGATCTGAGATAGATCCTGCAATAGTCAGCATAAGATATTCATCGAAGCAAAAATTGACTGTACCGGTATTGTTTTTCGAACCGTGTCGGTGATTTGGGTCAAAGTAAAACATACCGGAGCAAACACCTATTTCCTCCACTCGTCCATTGTAATCATTACTCATTTTATGGATTATCAAAAAAAAAAAAAATATTGCTTTTTGATAAAAACGAATATTTGCTCAGAGCAGACGACAGCTATTGTATAATATAATATTTCTATACGAAAACGTGTAAATAAATAAATAACTATGAAAACAAACATCATTATTGCCCTAGTTTCTCGGTGGTTCCAATAGGAATCTAAAATAATAACCCGGGTCGGATTCAAGGATTTCCAATCGAAAAACGTCGCGTTACCGTCGAGACGTATTGAACAACACTCTGCGGCATAACAACGCAATAATAATAATAATAATAATAATAATAATAATATCGCGCCGACATTAAAATCGCCTTTTTGCGGGGCGCGTCGTCTCTTTTATTTTTATTTTCGTTTTATTTCGTCGCAACGAAAGCTGCAACCCGATAACGCCCGGGAAATAAAACGATGGCGCGAGGACGGCAATAAGTATTATACGGTCCGATCCCGCCGACGACGCCATCGCGGTCGCGGCGTGGCGGTGCCCGTCCACTATTATACCTATTGGAAAACGGCAACATTATAAAACGGCGTTCGCCGTCGTCGTAAATATCCGACCGTAAACTGTATACAGACGGAGTGTAAAAACCGGCCGCGGACAGGAAACAACGGTCACTTTTGAAAATAAATTAAAATTCGCACGGAAAACCGGAATGGACTTTTTTCGGTTTTTTTTTTTTTTTTATGTATATACTCGTATATATATATATATATAAAAAAACCTTTTCAACGGTCTTTTTACACCAAACGCCCCGTGAATTATCGATCGGTCCGCCGTTTCCTTTCACGCGAATGTGTCGTTGTTGCTGCTGCTGCTGCTGCTATGTTCTCTCATCTCGTTTTCAAATCTTTTATAATATATTATAACATACGACCTTACGGCTGACCACCGCGTGCATTGGGCGAAATAATAATATGTATACTATACGTTATACGAGCGGTGGTGTGAACGATCGCAGTGTCGACAGCAGGACGGAATTTTGGCTGTCGGGCGGGGGGAAATGAACCAGGACGGCAAAATTTCAGGCGAGTGACGATACACATTACGATTTACACGATTTGTCTGTCGTGGCAGACTTCGGGGAGGATAATAAATTAATAGATAAGAATAAAAAGCATTCATTACAGTGGCTTATTTGATAGAGGAGGAGGGGGCAGTGACTTGTCTGAAGTTCCACCAAGGAGAGGGCATATTTGTAAATAATTGTTCTTACACATCCCATTATCGTTTGGGATCATCAGTCTCTTGCAGTTTAAGTCCCGGCCTGAAATATTTTTTGATCAGTCCAATTTTTGTTTTTTGTTTTTATCCTTCAAACTTTTGATTATACAATTGTGTTTCTGATAGCTTCCCATACCCAGTTTTCCCAAATGTATTAAATTGACCTATATTCAAACATTAATATATTGCTAGTTTTTATGCACGAATTCATACTTATAACGATAGCAAAATTATTGGATTGCACATGTTATCTAGTAGTATTTCACAAAAAAATATGAAAATTATATATATAATATTAGCTTATAGAAAATAAATAGTAGCCAAGTCTTTTTTTGAGTCCAAACATTTGAAAAAAATATTGAGAATTTCGAAAAATGAATTACCGAAAATACCATATCTTGAGGCAAATTGTGATTGAAAAAAAAATACCAGTCGAAACTCTTGGACATTTTTTTGACTGAAAAAAAAAAAAAAGAAAAATTAAACATCATTATAAAAATATGTACTAAAGAAATAGCTTCTTCGCTCCACTCGGAATTTAAAATTATTTAAGTTGTACGAGCAAAAGTAACATGTTTAACTCTCTCCTACAGATAGGTAGTTAGGCTTCAACCCTCCTCCCCTTCACTGATAAATGTCACAAATACGTCACTGACTTTAAAGTATGTCCTCCAAGATAAATTTCGTGGTGTTCAAGGTCTCAATATAAGTGTCTATTTCCCGATTTTTGGTTCCTACAATAAAATCGAGCTCTCTCGGTATTAATGCCGAAAGTGTGCTCGTGACGTACTGCATAATTCGCTGAACTACCACGGATTTGATATAACCATTATTTTTACACAGGTACACAGCTACAGCGTAGGCCGTGACGAGAAGACGCCCGCGAGGAAAGTGAAACGTTTTTTATTCGGTTTATACGCGATTATATCATGTACACGGTCTTTATATACCTACATATTTCCCAGGGGGCGCCGCTTTCCACTGCAAGGTAATTTAGACTAATTTATCGCGTTACGGAGTATTTCGGCCTTAAACACACGCAGAGGCCTTATCCGACGGTTTTAAGTATCGCCTAAATACAGAGCGTTGCGAAGTCTAGAAGAATGAAAAAAAAAATAAATAAAAAAAAAAAACATCTGGTTACTAAATACATCATCAATTTTTGCAAGTCATACAATATATTTAAAACTAGATACAGGATAATTTTCTTTTAAATAATTTAATAAATAAGATAAATAATGTTAATAAATCTCATAATATTTCAATAAGTATAATTTATTTTCGATAAAAATTACATTTTTTCAAGCAACTAAGTATCAAAGAATACTAATACACTAATAAGTTAAGAAATAACGACTTAATCAAATGATTAATTAATAAATCGTTCTGATCAATGCTTGACGAAGAAATTTTACGATATTCTCGCGTTATTGTAATCAACACGTGAGCAAATAAATCGAATCGATTTGTACTGGATATATTTTCAAAATCTGCTACTTTTTGTTTTAAACGTGTTTTTCGAAACGTAGGGAAAACTAACGATAATTTCTAAAAAGTACAATCTAAATCCGATTTTTGATTCGAAAAATATCTTTTCAAAACTTTTGGGCAAGTATTTTCATACGAAAATTTGCACACATAAACAAAATACACAAAAAAAAAAAAAAATAAATAAATAAATAAATAAATGAACATCACTGTAAAAACACTAGCTTTTTCACTCCACTCAGTATGTAAAAAACTATTAGACCGTTTTCAATTCGTAAATGATTTATAAATTATTTCGGTCCGTTATAATATTTTCCCGTTCAAGTCAGAATTTTCAGTACTTATCAAAAAATAAAAAAAATTATTACACAAATTTTGAAATATAATCCATGTTGTGAAACAATGCTATTTTATACGCGTAGCTCGGATCGAGAGGAATGTTTTATTAGACTTATTTTCGCGTACAATATGTGTGTGGGTTGTGTGCAGGAAAATTCTAAATATTCCGTTAATTTATTAATACCGAAAATTCGTCCACGGTACTAAAACGGGAAATTACTTGATATTTTTTGCGCGAAAACAGCGTATTATACGGTTAATATTAATACCTAACCCGACTTAACCGTCGTCGCGTCGTACGGTATAAAAAAAAAAAACAAACACACCGAACGATTTCGGATTTCTGTTTATGATTATATGAACTCGTGGTCCGTGATGGGGTTTTATTTTTGTGCGCGCGCGTGTTTCGGTTCGAAAGTGGTGGAGGAGCGTAGGCATATAAAGTAAAGCGAATATTGTTTGCTAAAAAAATAAACAAAATAAATGGTAGTTTCATTCAAGACTTCGACGGTTTATATTATAAGAGGTGCCGGGGCCATACTGAATAAAAATCGCCCTAGAATTATGTCTTATTTGTGGCACTTGCCCGAAGGGAATCAAATCCCACTTGGAATATTTTTATACTACGAATTTATTACTTCTGATTTTGTATCGACGACTAAACACATTTTAGGTACACTAACCCCCCTCCCCTGAAATTAATTTCGAGTATATTAATTAAGGATATGCCCCCCCCCAACGAATGGGATATATTCCTCCGTGATAAGTTAGATCATATAAAGATCATTATAGACATTACAATATAGGATGTTATGTATTTGCAATGTTGGATAAGTTAATACATATTTTTTTAAGTCAGAAAAAATCTGACGAGCAAATTTGTTAATCGAATTTGGAGCCAACCTAGTTAAATTAAAAAAAAAAGTTTTAGCTTAAGTTAAGTTAATTTTTCCCTCACAATTATACGTTTTGAATCGTGGTTTTCTGTCATCTTATGTCTCAATGTTGGCAATGTTGTAACATGCACTCAAAAAATGTCAATGAATCATGTCATACACAAAATTTTTATTTTTAGACATTACTTATTAACGTGATTTTATAAAAAAATAACGCGTTTATTAGTTAAGTTAACGAAATATTAACAAGTCGAGTTAAAAGTTAAGTTAATAAAATATCGAACGCAATCGGTAAAGTAAAAATTAAATTAACTTAACATTTTTAACTTTTCAACTCGTTAATACTTGTGTATTTGCTATAAAATCGTGATCCACTTCGCTCACTTCGGAAAACTCGAAAATCACCCTCGATTTGTTTTGAAAAACTACCCCAAAGACACTACTTTTTCAGGGATATGTATTTTTAAAGAAGCTTTTTAAAAATACAAAATACTAACTACATTTATTCGTCGTCGAATACGTTTTAAATTGTTCGGGACACGTTAAAATAATTAATTCTAGCCAAAACGATTTCGAAAACGGAGTTAAACGTGTTTTCTATTATCTCCGATTTTATACGGGATGGGAGGAGGAATTCGGCTACCTGAAGGCGTATATACCCTGGAGGTGTATACTTGAATAATACAATCGGCATGCATTGTTGTGCAGACGTGACAGTACGAAGAGCCGTCAAAGAGGATTTTCGTGCATGGTTGCCCCCGTGAGGGAGGTGTGACAGGGGAACGAGGAGGATTCTCGATGGTTTGGAAACGCGGAAAAATTATTTGTTCCCTAAGAGATCCCCGATGCGCGCGCGTGCGATCCGGTGCACCGCGTGACAGCGATTTCGATTTCACACGCGAATAACAACGTGGTTTACACGTACACCGAACCGTTCTGGTTTTATGAATAATTTCACCATTGTACGCGACCCTGTATACCCTGTATATACGTCACCGGCCGTATACAGGATGATTTATTTTGAGCATCATGCATTTCCGGAAAGTTCTACTTACTATAAGAATTATGTTTGTTGAAAAAAAAAAAAATATATATATATATATACAAAACATGGTTTTTACAGTATCTCGAACAAAAAAAAAAAAAAAAATCTAAAATTTTCCATTTTTACGGTCAAAAAAGAGGGTGAGAATATACATAATAATGAATACACCCTGTATATTGTATCGTTGTTTTTATTCTAAACAGCACGTCCGTGATGGTAGTTGATTGTGCTATGATTCTATTTTCGGTTAGACAGAGATTCGTGTTACATCATTACCACGGCTGTCTCAAGGTTGAATGAACGCCGCCGGGGTCACTGTAGCCGTTCCTGTTGTACGTCACGGATGTCCTATTTTTCGATACATTTGAAACGTTTGAAGGCAATTTATTTTTACTCGTCCCAGACCAACGGAGACAACTTGTTCGACAAAAAATTGACGTGCCAACCCCCCACATTTCCCCATTTACTTTTTCTGTTTTAAACATTAGTTTTTGTTTTTATCGTTTTAAACAACCATATATACATACATAAATATATACGTATATATATATATATATATATATATATATTTACTTAAAAATAATTAAAACATATTTTTATTAAAACGTCATTATTAACTAATTTTTTAATAGGCTATTTGATTTCAAAGATGAAAACAGTGGTTTGAAGTACTACCTAACAAACAAGGTGAATTTTTCTTAACAATCATAAAAAGGCTTCTTTTATAATCCATTTCGCCAACTTCTACATTAATAGTCTAAATCCCTTTCCACTGTGCTCGAATAAATTTTATATCTGCTACAGTTATTGGTTTTATAATTATATTTGTTATTATTATTTTTATGGAAACACTTTTTAAATGTATACGAAAAAAGTGCTTAAATCAGTTATTTTTAACATAGATTTCTGTTATTGTTCACGAGGTGTAAAAAGAGTTAATTTTTCGGAATTTTCAATAGGAAAAACTGTTTGAAAATCGAGTGACAACAGTAAAATATACCGTAAACTAGATTTTTGTGAAATCGATTTTTGTAATTTAGTCTTGACTCCAAAACGAATTGTACAATACATTTTAAATATCCACTCATTACAAATAGTGTAATGCAGACTTTTGATGAAAACATTTAAAATACCTTGTTGTATTTAAAGTCCTTTTTCTAATAATAAATCTGATTCTAAATTGTTACCGACACATACCTTGCTGCGGAATTTATAGCCGTGATATTATTTTAAGGTTATATTTCTAGTATTAATCCACGAATAATATTTTTCAATCGATTAAAATTTGAATAACGATTCGAATTTGAATACTTAATTGCCTTCGCGTCTTGCCACACGCACCCGCGCTTCAGTAGTAGACGCGAGTGAATGCGATAAAGCTATTAAATGCTATTCTCTCTCTGTATATAGACCATACAGACAATATAAAATATCATCAGAGATGCCAAATTGCCGGAAGGTTTGGTGGGCGTCACCGAGGAGCTTTTGATAAATGGCCAGAGTCCTCATTACTCCTGGTCCCATGCGGTCGAACACAGCACTACTACCACTGTGAACCGTACTACTACCACGACTTCATTACCACTTCTAATATACCACTACTACAACTGCTGTTGCCGCCACGCCATGACGTCAACGCGAGTGGGTGTTCGAGAGCGAAATGACGTCTGGTGAGGGCTTCGGGGGTGTTAAGAAACGGGCGTGCCGGAAGGGTAGGGTGGCAATGTATTCGGAAACACTGCTCACACCTGTAAATGGTGGAGAAGTGAGAGAAACAGGAAGAGAGTGGTGGAACGAGACAGACCGAGATGACGGGCCCCCCCCCGCAGTGCTGCAAATAGGTGTGTGGATCGGGCTGTACGAGGGGAGTGGAAAAGCGTAATTACAGGTGGATTTAGCTTTGAAAACTCGACCGTCACGTCCGCACGACGAGTTCCGTGATTTCCACAATGGCTGATTCCTCCGTCTTTATATACTCGTTCGTTCTTTTCCTCTTCACGTTTTGCCGCATTCATCACCGCGTGTCTCCATCTCTCTTTCTCTCTCTCTCTCTCTCTCTCCCTTTCTATCTTATCCTCGTTCCACCATGCCTTCCGGATCTCACCTGTATCTACAATATATATATATCCTCATTTCCCTCATTCCCTCTTTCCTTCTACCACTCTCTCTGCTCTCTCTCTCTCTCTGTCACTCTTTAACCGACCGTTGTTATTGTGCGCCGGGAACGTGCTCGTTAGAAAATCAAACCGTGAGAGAAACCGCTGCCGCCGTCGTCGCCTTTTTAACGAAAAACGTACACCGTCACGAGCTTGTACGTGCCCGGCACGTGTTCGCCCAGTGCACAGATTTTTTTTAGATTCTGAACGAAGTAAAGAAGCTTATGATTTTACAATGATGTTTATTTTTTATTTTTTTTTTATTTTTTTTTTCTCTTTCTGTGAACACTTTTTCGTATAGAAATACTTGTCTCAAAGTTTCGATCAGTATCTCTATAGAACCGGAATCACACCCAGATGGTACTTTAGAGAGGTCATTTTTCCAATTTCTCAATACTTTTTCCAAGCGCGGTGAAAAA
>JAIPRM010002302.1:0-31259 GCA_025469315.1 Stegophylla sp. TES_Ste_2020 | reverse complement strand
TTATTGATCGAAACTTTTGTACAAGTATTTCTATACGAAAAAGTGTTAACAGAAAAAAAAAAAAATAAAAAAAAAAAAATAAACATCATTGTAAAAACACTAGCTTCTTCACTTTGTTCAGAATCTAAAATATGATGATATGTGGCGAAAAATGCCATAATATGCTTTTAATAATTATGTTATAAGTATGAATTTATTTTACGAAAATTGAAAATAGGTAATATACAATTAGAGTAGAAGAAAGAATACAGATAAGATAAGAATTTTGTCAAATTATTTATAAAAAGATAATAATAATAATTAATTGGAAGATTTAATCGAAAAGGACGTCGAAGAATTATAATTGGAGGATCAACAGACTGGAAAAAGAGAGCAGCCGGTAGAAATTACTGAAATTTGGGGTGTTTGACGGGATAACCCCTAGTGGCCGACTATCCGAATAATAATTATCATAATTAATTAAATACCCATCTTGCATAATGTATGCTATCCGAAGCAAAACCAAATTAAACAAAACATTAATTTAAAAACGTGTGCACCTAAATACAATTTTTCATTTGATATATCAAATAAATTAAAATCACCAAATCATTGTCTTTGTCGAGTTTTCAAAAGATTACTATATATTAGTCGATATAATATTATGTTTGATAAATCTGTAAACGATTTGAAAACTTTAAAATATTATGCGACAATACGCGTACAAACGCGAACTCAAAAATACGACCCGAAAAACTTAAAAACTTTAATACGTGCAATTATTGTATAGAAAAAAAAAATCTTCCAAATATGCAAACAAACAATATATATTATTAAAATAAAACTAATATATTTTTTTTTTTTGATTGATCTCCCGTGTGTTCGAAACGGATTTCTATTCCACTCGGCTATTTATTTTTTTCTCTTTTGACTTGTCAAAAAAATATGCAAAATTCTCTACACTATCCCTAACCCCCCCCCCCTGTAATGGTAAAAATAATTCATAACTATCGTCGGCTCAATCGTTCGGACTGGTGTGCAACGCAGCGTGCGCGCGATCGGCTCGCAACGATTAAATTTAATAATATTATAATATCTATATTATGATTTTGTATTATATCGCGTCCGACGCTCAGTCGTTGTGATGTAATGCAACAGGAATTCCGTGTGTGATACATATATATTATTATAACATATTGTGTGTGCTGTACAACCGAATTCCAAAGCAAAACGAACAAAATTCATAAATATAATAGAATATTAAAAAAAAAAACAAATAACTGCAGCTAGTATGCTTTTGACGTAACGCAATTGTTTCGAAAACATGTCCACACACACACACACACACACACCAGAAACGACCATTATAAAATTATACATATTATTATTCTTCTTAAACGTCGCCGAGTTTATATATTATATCCGAGTGCGGCCGCGGCGGCGGACAGAAGCAACAGGATCATATTTTACATATCGTTTATTTCGTATGTAAATTAAAGAGGTTCTTTAGTATATACATTTTTTTTTTATACATCTTCTCTGACGATATACGACCAGATAACATTTAACCGATACTGTATATGTGTATTATTACATATATTTTATAATATATTATACACGTGTGTGCGTGGTACATTCATTGTCTCGGCGACGGCGTTTAAAATCCCATTACTATTATTATTATTATTATTATTGTTGTTGTTGTTGTTGTTGTTGGGTATTGTTTGAAATCGATAAACGTCCCCTCTCCCCCCCACCCATCTGAGCGTACACTTCCGAGACAAACTTTCGGCCCACCTGGGAAGCTGTTGCAACATCTCTCTCATTCTCTTTCTCTGTGTATGTACGGGCATTCGACCCGTAATGTGACAGTTATTCAAAAAACATATTTTAGATTCTGAACGAAGTGAAGAAGCTAGTGTTTTTGTACAATGATGTTTGCCCCTTGAGGAAATCCTAAATACGCAACTGACGCTCATATTAGTGTGGGAAATAATTTTTTCAAATTATCATCGAATATTTCAATATCAAAGGAACCGAAAATTTATCAAAAAGGTACCCCCAAATTATTACTCGGTTTGTAGGCGATGAGATATTTTCGATTTGTTGTTCATCCCTTAGACTGGAAGAATTCTATAGATAAAACGCGAGAATAATATTATTATGTCGTAATATTTATATTTTGGTTATCAATTAGTGTGCAACCGAATGATGGTTCGCTTTGACACGTGAGTTTTCCCAAAATGATTTTGAAATGATTCCCCCTGCTAGTGCAGCCGTCGCGAGCGCGATCCTTTCCTCTTTATTATAATATACTCTTCCTCTTCTCGTCCGCCGCCGTTTATTTAACCCTTTTGTTCTATTTGTTTTATCTTCAGTTTTTTTTTTCCCTCCGTGTGTTTACTTTTATTTAGACATCTCCATTCATCGCAAGCCGGCGAGCGCTCGCGGAAACACCTGTTACGGTTCCCAATACACGTGCGTTTATTCCCGACGACGAAGACTACCTCGTCCTGCACAATGGAACCGTTTAAACGCCGATAAACGTATATTATAATATGTATTTTGCATAAACCGATTCGATTTTAGACGAGTATAGTGTGTGTGTGTGTGTGTGTGTGTGTGTGTGTGTATAGACCGGGTAGGACAGTGTTTCCCAATTTTTTTTTTACTGAACGCTCTTTTTAACTTTGAAAAAACATAGCATTTTTAAGAACCAATAACCTTATTTATTTTCATTATGGTTGTAAATTATCTGATATATTAAAAAATAATGACAAAACGGATAAAATGTGTTTAGTTAAAATGTCCAAAGAAAAAAAAAAATAGTGTTTAACACTACTGGACAATATTGTGTCCGTTTATATTGACTTCGATTTTATAAAATAATTACACAAAAATTCCTATGTGACTTGTGACTATAAGAGCAATTAGTAGGGGGGGGCTGGAGAGGCTAAGCCCCTAAAAACTAATCAAAGCCCTCCAGAATTTTTGAGAATTACATAAGTTTAATGCCTTTTCGGTGGGCTCATTGGCTCCATGGATGTCTTAAATCAGTCTTAAATTTCTCTATTACTTATTTATCTAATCTACATTATACATTCTGAACACCAACAATACAATATTCTTTATTACATATTTTGGTATCATCATCAGTAAAAACTGATGACCTTTTCTCGGTGCAGATTGTAATTGTAGAAAGGAATATAATTTAATAAAATATAATTAGGAATAATTATAATGCCCCCAGCCACAGTGATTCAGATTCTATAAAATACGATGGAAGTTATTATTATTCCAGCTAAAATTCATATTTTTGTATGACACTTTTTTACGAATAAAAAATAATTCACAAAATTTAATGAAAATTACCCAAAACTACTACTAAAAGATAAAAATTTTGATAAATAATTGATACCATTCATTTAACTGTAGGTTGTTATAATATAAAAATACTTGCCATGAATTTTCCTGAGAGTTCCTCCTATTTTTGTTGTATAATAGATTCCACTGTTTTGAAAAACAAATGGACATTTCACTCGTGAGATAGCGAAATCTGATTTTTTAATTATTGTTAAAAAGAATAATAAATTTAATTAATGAAAACGCATAACGTTGTCTTCAAATTTTGCGCTTGTATTTTTTTTTTTTTTTTTGTTTCAAAATAATGTCTATTCATGTTAATTAATTAATTAAACGTGAATAAACGATGCTTCGCCAGCTAAAATCGAAAATCAATAACTTATTCTATTTTGACCAAGTAATATAGATAGAGTAAAATACCAATTTATACAATAAATATATTATAAAATAGTGCTCTAATTCCTTATTATTAAATAATAAATAAAATACAAGATCTGTATATCCATCGACAATTTCGAATTTCGGAACACTGTTCCCCCCCCCCTCAGTATTCAAAATATCCACGAGGGGACGGTAGTGCTCACGTTGGGAACCATTGGGAGCAGCAGCAGCAGCAGCAGATGTTCTCGTCGACACGAAACCTCCGCGCCGCGACCGGATCACGCGAGCCTTATATAATACAGAACCGAAACACAAGACGCGGCGTGTATCGTTGGGGTTTTTTCTCCCGCCGCCGCCGCCGCCGTGTGATTAATGAAAGCGAAAAGTTCAAAAGCCAAACGCTAACGTATATATATATATAGTCTGTTTTTATTATATGGCGTGTGCGATGCTTTTCGACCGATTCGACGCGACCCTAAACCGGATAAAACACAAGAGTTTTGCTCCGCTCGTAGCTGTTAGCCGAGAAAGGATTTGAAATATGTTCGCTCGCCGCCGCCGCACAGTGGTCTAAATGCTAAACTAGCTTACATAATATTTAATACCTCCGCGGAAAATAAATATTTTTTTTTCTACAAAGAACATTAAATGTTCATTTCGAAAACAAAGTATATTTTTTTTTTTTTCAAAATTAAAATAACAATTTTTTATGGAATTTAATTTTCGAAAAATATGAAATAGCTATTTTCGAAAAACTAATGAAATATTCAAAAAAATGACCTCTTTAAAGTACCGTCTAGAGAGGTAAAGCCGGCTTTAAAAATTTGCCGATCAATACTACTGGATTTCTATACGAAAAAGTATCATTTAATATTCCAAAAATTTTATATTTTCTTTTCCCAAGAAATTAATAGCTGGTAAGCACAAGACGCAAACGTATTTTTTTTTTCCTTATGTAGCTCTTTAGTTACACTTCACTGTGTATGTAATACGTACTAATGAATACTTTTTTAGTTCTACGCTTTTAAATTAAAAAATGTTTGTTAAGAAATCGGAAATTTTCATAATCAAAAACTAAACGATTCGTACAAAAATAAATTTCAAATTTTTTTACAAAATTTTTCACCTTGTTCTGCAGCAGTATGTTTTGTATATTTTGAAAAAAAAACTGAGGCACATACTTACAAAACGATAATTGCGGTATGCCTTAAATTCCAAAAAAAAAAACATTTGCTTGTCTGGAAATATTATTGCTGGATTCGCAAATAATTAAATTCATCATAAACCACACAATATATTAGCAACTGTAAACATATTATTGTAAACAATAATTATTTAGTGTCTTGGGTAGTGTATTTTAAGCATGATTGAAAATTACTATTTAGACGAGCTAGTTTACGTTACAACAAGAAGGTTCCTTTTCTCTCTCTCTCTCTCACTCCGGTCTTCGTTCCAAATTAGAGACGACCGCAGACGACCATGATCACCGCGCCAGGTCGATCGTAAATTTTAACCAACGTTTCCCCCCCCTCCCCCTCCGCCCAGCGTTATTATAACACATAATATTACACGTATGGTGTATCCTATTACTTATAATAATAATAATATAATATACTATTACATATTATTATTAGGTATTTTATGTATTTTATGCCTTTTTCGCGCGTTTTAAATGTATGTGTGAGCGGGGGGGGGAGGATGGAAACGTCCAAAATTAAGAAGATAATATTCTTATGCGTTTTTTTTTTTTCCACTCAAAATATACTCTTCTTTTTACTACTACGATGTCCACATGGCCGGCACATGACTGCAGTCATCTCGTTAAACGCACACGAAACTCGTCCATAAATCGCAACAGCAGAGTATTATTTCAACCGCCGCCGCAGCCGCCACAGGTCTCTCTAACGAGTTTAATAATAATAATAACGACGATAATGATGATGATGATAAGTAACTCGATACCCCCCCGGGGGAGAGGGGGGCGTGTGTGTGTGTGTGTGTGTGTGTGTGTGTGTAGGACGACCCGTGGTGACATTTTTACGCACGAAAAACGGTTCGCCGCGGCGGCAGTCGATCTGGCTGGCTCTCTCGTGTCCGGTGCGGACGCCACTGCAGTGGTTCTAAAACGATCTACTTAAAATATATTATTTCAGTGGTCCCCAACATTTTTTTTTTCTTCCGTACCCCTAAATTGAATATTTTACCATATTTTACCCCTTATGATTCCAGTTCTGACTTTTAAATTTTTTTCTCATAACTGATCTTAAAAAATGTGTAAATAAAAATCCTCGCGATACTCTTGGTGGATGTATTGAATTTCGAAAGAAATAATAAACAAAATATTTCTTCAATGAAACGATTCCGAGTGATGCTTCTGTTTATTTAAAGACTCAAATTTTTTTTAAATTTATTATAATCATCAAAAAAAAAATTTGAATTTTACTCGGCTATTTTTATATGCCACTATTAACCGAAAACGGGGGGGAAAATATGTTTTGATGAGAAAAAAATACTGGAAAAAACATTCCAACATTTATTTTTCACAATCACACCATCACACATTTAACCGGGTGCCCTCTAAAACAGTGGTTCTCAACCGGTGTGTCACCAAAAAAAAACAAATAGTCTATTTTTGTATTTTTAAGTTTAAATTGAAAACCGAACATCTGTAAAGATAGATTCACACTACACCGTGGCATAAATATCTAACTGTTTTTTTTTTTTTTAAGAAGATATACAATTTTTAACTATAAGTGGTGTTTTTACAATGATGATTAATTTTCTTTTTCTTTCTGTAAACACATTTCGTACAAAAAAATTATGATACGAGTTTTTTTTTGGAATCAAAATTTACTTGTAGATTGTACTTTTATAGGTTATTTTTAGAAATACTCAAAATTTTTTTTAAAAAAAATTGGGAAAAACTACGTAAAATTTAACGAAAATGCCTTTAAAACTCTTTTTTTATCCAAATTTTACGACAATTTTAAGATAGATACTAAATAGACGACAATAATATGAGTATTAAAACTTTTTTCTCATCAATATTTAGAGTACATTTTGTACACTTAAATAATTATTTTGTGTATTATTCAAGTAGAATTTTGATGTCAATAGAGGTTTTAGAGGTACCTCTATTGCGGAAAATATACTAAAACAATTATTTCGATTTTCTGTATTTTTATTTTAAGGGGTTTCGATCAACTGTTTTTTGTTTTTTTGAGCTACTGTCCAATTGTGTGTGTGTGTGTGTGTGTGTGTGTGTGTGTGTGTGTGTATTTATAAGCGTTTTTAACGCGTACAACGTGTATTATTATAATCGTACTGTAATAAATACGATTCCTACGCGGACCCGCGGCCAAGAGGTCGAAGGAGCCGGAGCGCCGCCGTGGGCCCTCCGACTAATTGCGCAATTAGTCGGAGGACCGAGTAAAAAAAAACGCAGTAATGATCGTGTAATTTTTCGAGAGAATAATGTACGAATTGATTAATACACGTTCATATAATGAGAGGTCGGAATAGTATATTCTTTGAGTATATAATTTTGGTGGTTTCGAAGTCTTTACAGTAATCACGAACAGTATATAAATTAATGGCGAATTTGTTTTTTGCACGTCCGGGGGTGCGTGGTGCAAATTTAATATATAAGAATATACAGGGTGGTTTTTTAGATTCTGAACGAAGTGAACAAGCTAATGTTTTTACAATGATGTTTATTTATTTATTTTTTTTTTTTTTTTTTAATTTTTTTGTTCTGTGTACAACTTTTCGCATGGAAATACTTGTCACAAAAGTTTTGATCAATAACTTTTTGAAACCGAATTTGCCTCTAGATTGTACTTTAGAGAGGTCATTTTTTGAATTTCTCAACTCTTCAATTTTATATTTGGAAAAAACTGCCCAAAATTTGACAAAAACGACTCGGAAACCATAATTTTTTGATCCGAACTATATGAAAATTTAAACATAGATAGAAAGTAATATAAGAAAGATTTTGAAAATGTGAAAAAAAAATTTTGGACATTTTTTTTTCTCGTTTATTTTATTTTTTTTATTAATTTCCTTTGTTCAGAATCGTTTTATTGAAGAAATGATTTATCGTTTCTTTAAAATGCAATACACCCGTCAAGAGAATCCCACCCGTCACCCGTCGTGCGAAGTATGTCCGGCTTTTTAAGCTTGCTCTACCCCATTTTTGGCCATAAATATGCAAAAAACCGTGATTGTTTTCTTCGGAATATTCAAGTCGCTATAAAAACTGCAGTTTTCAACAACTCATTTTTTCCACGTCTCCCTAAGGATGCAAACTTTCCGTTTTCCAAACGGAAATCCCCTATTTTAATTGTAAAACTCAATTTAGGTCGTTTTTCTGTCAATTTTGACGTATTAAAATAAAAATTCCAAAGAGCAGTTTTTGAATAATTATTCAAATTTAAGTTTTAAAGAAAACAGTCTCTTGGCTGGTGTACTTAAATTTATCTACATATAGTACGTAATTATTATGAAAGTATCACAAAATATAACCTGAACGAAATCCCGCAATTAAAACAGGGAGTTGCGATTTGAAAATGAATCACACGACATCCTTAAGGTGACATGAAAAAAATTAATTATGGGAACATAGTTTTTAATAGTAAAATACCGAAAAAATACTAATTTTTGTGTTTTTATGGCCAAAAATGGGGTTGAGCACACTTAAAAAATCACCCAGTAGATATAATTTTATATTCGGTTATTATTATTGATGAAAGTGTAGACCAGAATTTAGTTAGAAAGACAAATAAAAAAAAATTGCATAATTTTCAAACAATAATATCAATATAAAATATTAGTTTTTAGTAAATAAGAGAAAACAAAAATATTTCAGTAAATTATTGAGTTGTGTCATATTATTTTTAGACTTAAATCAGTGATATTGGAATAGGTCAGTACTTTTTTGTATGTCTTAATGTATGTAAACAAATTCAGAGCGAAACTACGGGGGCAGTAAGACACGACATTACCTTAAACATTATTAAGACATTTACACTTTTTATGAAAATAAAATTTGCCAAAATAAAATCATATTTTAAATTTAAGAGAGTCGTAAAATCATATTCTTTGCATAATAATATTTTACTGCGGTTTTTAAAGAATATTTTAAATTTTTTTTAAAAGAATATTAACATTTTATTTTGGCTATTATTTATAATACTAATTTTATAATATTATTATTTATAATTTACAACACCCCTGCTACCGTCATAAAAATAGAGTCATTTTTGTCCAGTCGAGTATATATTGTCAAATAAACTGCATACCTTGCGTGTTTATAATAAGTAGGGACGAGAAGCTATTGAAATCGCATATTTTTGTCTATGTCAAATGTTTATAGTTAGATGAGCTAAAAAAAAATCTGTTTCATAACCGAGTGAGTTCATATTTATGGATTTTGATTTTTCTTTCATATTTTTGCATATTTCTATAATTTGTTTAAAAATTAAACATTAAGGAATGTTTATGCATACACATACATTTTTAGTAGAATTTATCCCATAAAACAAAACCTAACCCAGACGAATTTTTTTTAAAGAATGCAGAAAAAAATAAATATTTTTAATTATTAATTAAATTTATAATAATTACACGGCTCTTGTCGTATATGTTTATAAAAAGAAAATGACAGATTAATTTCCGTAATAATTTCATGACATAATCAATTTACAAATAAATTAGGGTTGAAAACTGTAGAAAACCTCATACTCATTTATAGAAAGTGGCGTAACGACGGGCCCTTGACCTAAGAGGGTTGAACAAGAAATATATGTATTATCTTATAAAATTTAATTGTCACGAAATATAATATAAATATGATATTTAGAACGAAGACCGACATAGTTTAATATACTTTATAGAGTATGTCTTTTCCGTAAGGTCGTCTGTGTCGGAGATATATAATTATTATATATTATAATATTGTGGAACGGAAATAACAATAAAATATTTAAAATGTTGTTATTTTCTTGTTTATGTTATAAAAAAAAAAAAAAAAAAATGTTTAATAAAAAGTAACCATAATAATAATAATAATATTGTATACTAAACTTGTTTTTAATTATTTACAGCCTATTGACAGGGTTGTTTATATTATTAT
The DNA here is from genome assembly GCA_025469315.1 of Stegophylla sp. TES_Ste_2020. Taxonomy (NCBI): domain Eukaryota; kingdom Metazoa; phylum Arthropoda; class Insecta; order Hemiptera; family Aphididae; genus Stegophylla; species Stegophylla sp. TES_Ste_2020. The sequence goes on along the minus strand of JAIPRM010002302.1, from coordinate 21,403 downwards.
TCTAGAGACAAAAATTTTGTGCACGGTCGTACATCCCTCGAATTTATATAATCAAGGGTTGGCTGGATGACTTTGACTCGGGCGTAGAAATCTACTTGTATTTACATGTTTGTTGAAACCGAGTATTTCAAAACACTGCGAAATTTATACAATTTTCACAAATAATTAAATCGTTATGGATTATTATATATGTAGTTACATTTTTGAACGCACTTCAGTCAACATAAAACTAGCAATAATATTCATGTATATTACTCTGAAGTAACCTAACCGTTTTTTATTAAGGAAATAATTTTCGGTTTTTTTTTTTTTTCAATTCAACACATCCACCATCACGGATAAGTATTCTGTCCGAGAAGCGAAGAATGCCCACAGTGTGCGAAGTTTGTCCAGAATTTTGTTTTCATCTCGTTTATACTGTTTATATAGTAAGCAGTGGCATAATATACACTGCGACCCCGCAACGTCTGCATTACCATAATATGCTGACATTGGAATTTAAAAAAATAAAATAAAATAATATTATAATACGTACTTACCTGCGACCGGATGCTGAAAACTTAAAATTTTAAACGTATTTTTCAATTTATATATTTTTTATTGTTGTTCCTGCGAGTTTTTTTTGTAAAATCGTGTATATAATACCTAATTAGTTTTTATTGGCATTTTGTGTTTACCTGTTCAAACATTTACCACAAGAACACATTTTTACAATGCCGACACACATTAATGTCGTAAAAGCTATGAAAATAGGTTTACAACATTTGTCACAGGTTTTGCACTTTTGCTTGTTTTTCTTTATTATTTTTTTTTTTTTTTTCATATACTTACTTCATTTAATTTTGTAGTGTAATACTTACATATTGTTATGTATCAGCATTATTATAATTTTATATTGTTGAGATATGTAATCCGGTAGGAGTAATTATCATATATATATTTTTTTATACCAATTTTATTATTTTATACCTATTTATTTTTATTTTTATTACCACGTTTTGTTTGTTTTTTGAATTTTATATTCCTCTATTATTGTTATTTATTATTATTTTAATACATTTATACAATTTTTGTGTTATGTAAATATTTTTTTAATCATACCAAATTTTTTATGTATTCCGAAGATGGTTTATGCCAAAACTAGTGAATATTAAATCAATAGCTAGTTTCTCAAGATTATATATTTTGTTTCATTTTATTTTTCACAAATTTTTTCAATTAACACAAGTCGTATAACACATGATGGTAATTTTCGTTGATTATAATAATTGTTGTTATTATTATATTAAATAAAATATTATGCTAAATTGGCTTTTTCATTTATGTGCTGATAAAAAAAAAAAATCGTCTACTGTTTCTCTTTCTCCTTTATAGGATGATTTATTAAGCAAGTTAATCTTCATTAAGGACGAAAAAATGGAAAAATTTGCAATTTTTTTTTGAGGGAATGTTCAACTTATTATGACGATTTTTTTCATGTCACCTGAGGGATATTCTGAGATGATACAAACTTTTTTTCTTCTAATGGCACCCCCCTAATTTAACTACGGAATTTTATTTTTGGGTAATTTTTCTGTGAATTTTGACGTACTGAATTTTCTAAATTTGAAAGAGTACTTTAATATATTTCACAATGTTGCGAATTAATTAGATGTTGTACCTAACTGGTAAAATTATAGATTCATTATACATAATAATTACGTAATACGTTATAATGTTATATGACATATATATATATATATATATATATATATATATGATTTATTTTACATAGAGATTTATATTAAGGTGTAATTAGTAGTTAGCTGCTATTAGTAGTATTCAGTTCTATTGATTGAGCACCCCCTATGTATATGCATTTTGAATGGAAAAAAAATTCAAATTTTCCACGTTTTTACGGTCAAAAAGGGAACGGGCACGTTTAAAAAATCATCCTATAAAGCATTTTATTATAATAATACACGTCGAATATCCCCGTATATTACGATATACGACGAGTTTGCTAATGAAATTCAGCAAAAGTAATTTTATACAATAATAATTCAACTGCGTAGTATTTGATGTGGCGGTATCCCGTAGAGTAGTAAATTAGCGTGGAAAACGTACGAAAAAATGATTAATCCAAGCGCGAAACCGCATATTATAATAAATATTTAGAATTCAATTTTTGGGTCTTCAAACAATTAGAAGGAAAAATAAAAAATAAATTGAAAAAAAAATACACCGTTACATCACATCGAACGCGTCAAACACGTGACAAGGTGATTTCTAAATTTAAAAAAAAAAAAAAAAAAAAAAACGGTAAAATATATTTATTAATAAAATAATAAATACATAATATTCAAATATTATCGTCTTATTGAAATTCCGAACGAATAATAACGTATTGGTACAACAACAGTACTATTTTATTATAATAATGCGATTCGTTTGAATCACTGTGGCGTACAAAGTATTTTATTTTTAAAGTATTTTTTTAAATACAAGCGATATTTTGTAAATGAAGCACAAAATAATAATAATATGTATAATATACTCGAGTATAACTCGATGATAATAATGCTATGGTCACGCTTATGAATTTAATAACGAAATTAAAATTCAATGTATATGGGGGAAAAAAAAATTACCGTAATTTATTCCCAATGGTATTTCTTTGTGAATATTTTTAAATAATATTGTAATGTACGTATCGAACAACGTTTTGCTCTCCCCATATATCGTGTTGTATATACGCTCTCCTCTTTGCTGATATGTTTATTGGGAGTTTTTTTTTTTTTTAATTTTCAACCGTTTCAAAAGCGATTTTTTTTTTTTCAACCGTTCATATTTTTCCCCCCATCTATTCGTAATGAATTAAACACGTCATTGCTGCGCGGTGGACGTCAACGATAAAAAAAAAAAAAAAAAAAAAAATCCGGACATACTTCGCACATAATACCGTTATCATGACAAACTTTAAAGTTTTCAAGTAAAATTGTCTTAAATAAATAGAAACTCCGCTCAGAATCGTCTTATTGAAGAAATATGATCTATCGTTTCTATACATCCACAAGAGTATCCACCACTCGAGGATCGAAGAATACCCAATGTGCGAATTAGTTGCGTCTTTTTTTCCCAAGTAATTTACCGATGTAGGTAAAATTTATATTAAATTTGGAAAAATGTATATTTCCTTAAGTAGTTTTACATAGCTGCAGTGTAAAGGAACCGTAAAATACATATTATATAACTAAAATAATTTAATCAATTATTGTTAATATAGTAGTGACACTGTAGTAGCTACATTAGCTCTAAAATTATTAATGTATTTTTAGATATACTTAGAAATTAAAACAAAATATTGTAAATTGGTATGCTTTAGTATCACACATCAAAATCAATTATTTAAAAAAAAAAAAACCAACTATTATTTTGTTTCCATTTAAACAAGTGTAATACAATTATTATTAACAGTTAGAAAAAATAAATACCATGAGGTAGTTAAAACTCGGATTAAAAATAAAAACCGGAGATAAATACTTTGTACCACGGGTATTCTTTGCTTCTTTGATGGGATACTCTTAGTGGGCGTGTCGGATTTTAAAGTGACCAAAAATAATTCCTCCGGTAAAACGATTCCGAACGAAGTTTCATAGTATCCGAGACGACGGTTTCACTTAAAAAGTAAATTCATTTCATTTTTTTTTTTTTTTTGACTCGTTCGAAAAATTCAAAATTCAAATACATATTACCACACGATGACACGCCCTATAGGGCACGAATAACTCGACGTACACCTACCTACCTGCCTGCTGCAGGTATTCCGTCGTGTACGTTGGCCTACAAAAAAAAAAAAATGGTAAACTATTATTGCGAAGATCCGTCGTTCCAAAGTCTCGTCTTCGCCGCTCATAGCAGACGTGTCCGCGAGCGCGCGATTATGACGCGTGGGACGTTTGCGCATTTGCATATTATCGTGTACGTCTCGTATTTATTATAATAAGTATACTGCCGCCGCCGCCGCCGCAGAGCAGGGCTTGGGGTCAGCAAATAAAAAAAAAAAAAATAGTAATAATAAAATTAATAATAATAATACAACACGACCGATAGCGAAAATCCTCGTGTTTTATTCAGCTTTATTATTACTATTAATGTATTTTTTATATTATTGTGTTTACCAATCATTTTGTGTACATAATATAATAATAATAATTATAATAATCGCCTTCGTGCAATGATGATGTCTACTCTCGTATTGGCGCCTCGTCACGACTACGCATTGATTTCATTACAAAAATATAATATTTATATATATATATATCGTAAAATAACAAATAAAAAGAAATCAGGGATGGGCCGAACGTTAATTTTTTTGGAACTCGAACTGCCATTTTTGTTTCTCGAACTGTTCGATTATACGATCTCCACCAACGTGAATCTAAATCTCATTCGAACGACTTTCAAACTTAAAAGAAAAAAAAAATAGAAGTATTTGCAAATTTAACCGTAATAAATTAAATAAAATAAAAAATATGATAGAAGTAAAGTCATCAGTAGGGCTAGAATGCATTAATGCCATACAAAATCGCGAAAAATGCTTTGAAAATCTTGAAAAATGCACTAAAAAAATGAAAAAATGCCTGAAAAATCTTGAAAAATTCACAAATGTCGTAAAAATGTATTTATTAGTTTATTACAGTAAAACAGTGGTAGTATAAAAATCATAAGAACCAAATATATTTAATTTAATTTATTTATTATATTAATCATAAAATAGAAAACTTTTTATTTAATATGTATGCGATTCACATTAAATAGTGCAGAGCAGATATGCTAGTATTTATCACGAGAAATCTTACATCAACAATTTAACATTATTTCTAACTCGTTGATTCACGTTGAATCACATAAATCTAAAAACTTGAAAAATTCCCTAAAAACTATATATAAAAAAAAAAAAAAAAATGCCCTAATAATATATTTAAAATTAAACTGAATTCAAAAATTTTCATTTAAAATAAAAGGAAAAAAGCGTTAGAAAATATTTCCATCATTTTACGGTTAAATTTGTATTATTTTCTCAATAAACTGTTCAGTGTTTAATACTTTCAGTAGTTTAAGTAATTTCATTCAAAAATTATTTTTGATAAAATTAATATTAACTAGGTAATACGTAAAATATGACGTTGTAACAAAATTTTGGTTTTTGTTTTCCGCGTCTTAATTTTTGTTTATATTCTTTGTACCGTCGTCATCGTCCGATTAGACAAATAATATTATATAATATATTATAATATTGTAAACGACGGGCAGCAGTCGTGTTTTCCGTGCGCGATGAGGCTATAGGGGAGACAAAAAAAAAAAAAAAAAAACAAACAATAAAAAGGGTTAAGACCCTCTTTTGGTTTTCGCTTTCTCGACGCGCATACACGACGACGACGACCGCCGTCCGTTCGTCCGTCCGTGACACACACCAAAATGGCGAAACAACACAATATTATACATAATACACACACACAGACAACACGACACACGGAGAATCATAATAATATTTCGCGTCTAGTCACAGGGCCGACGAACACGCACTTCTGTTGACTGACAGCCTTTGCGCGAGAGGCGGTTACACACACGTATCTACACACACACACACACACACACACACACACACATATACGTGACACGGGGGAGTCAGTCGGGGGGGAAAAAAAAATCTATGTATTATTCATGTTCTCTCGTTTCCCCTTGCTGTGCAGTATGTGAGTTGTTGTACGAGTGTGTGTGTGTGTGACTCGTTCTCGGTCAGTACACGCATACACACACGTATATACACTACTACAATATAGCACAAAAGGCGCATATAGTGTGCAGTGAAAATAACAACAATACACGGCCAAGTAGTAGTGTGTAGTACACGAACGTACCTATAATATACATAGAACCTACATTAGAAACCGTTTATAATGACTTGGTCTAGGAAGTCGTTGCATTTTGTTTTTTGAAACTCTGTAGACGATGCTCGTCTGGCCAAAAATGTGTTTCAATAGCATGTATATATTTTATGTACCAAATACCTAAATATTGTATTTCATAATTTTTTGGTTTTTTTTTTTCACTTACAGGTAATTTTCGTTATGCTTTGACCGTTTTCTGATATTTTTTTAGTCATTCATAATGAGTTTTTTTCCCAATATTTTTAATCGTTTTAAAAAACCAATATTTTAAATAATTATATCTCTCATCGTTTACCAAAAAAAAGAATATTTGATTTTTTTAAAAAATTTCTCCGATTACTTCGGTGGACTAAGAAAGAACATTTTCTGAATATAAATATTAACTATATATGCTAATCATGGTTCATTTTATTTTGACTTCAAACAAGCTAATCAGCTTAGTGCAATGCAATAATTTTGTTCGAGTTATTTGTAGGCTTCTATAAATTGTGTATTTTAGAAATAAATTACAAAAAAATACATATTATATTTATACATTTTTGTGATTGATTTAATTTTAAGGTAATTTTTTAGTCATATCTTTAAGGTCATATATGCATTTTTTATTTTATAGGTCATTATTTAATGTTTTTAAGGTCATCAAATCCCGAGCCTTAATAATGACGTTCAAAGGAACAGCCAAAAGTGATCATAATAACCAAAATAATAAATAAAAAAAAAAAAAAAAAATGTAAACATTCGGTTAAACATTAATTGAAATACTGACACACATAATTTTGAAAAGAAGAAAAAAAACATTTAAATGTGGTCAATTAACAATAATTTTATTGTTCAAGTCGTTATGATAAAGGACTTCTTTAAAGAGTTGAAAATAATTAAATTAATCCATAAATCTTCCATCTTTCGTATTAAATGGTTTTGTAAATTTGAATTTTAACCTTTTTTTTCCAATCACAAAACTTTTTCAAAATATTTTTCTACAACTGACAATAATTTTATTTTTTATGGATCCCTAAATTTATTTTTGTCAAACAATGAATAAAAAAAATCTTTTTAATTATTTCTTTCTATAGATTTAGACCAGGTAGGTTTAGAAGTGTTTTAAAAATTTCACAAATACATTGGTACCCGAATGGCCAAAGAAACCAAATGATTTAGTCCACTTAAGGTCAAAAATTAAATAAAAAGTAAAATTAAATAACTACCTATAGAAGTACTTAAATTAAAACGGGCGTATGTTTATCCAAACACGATGTATGCCTAACAACTTTATACTCTTATTTTCATTTAAACAAATAATATTATTTATTTTTCGTAACACAAAAAAACTATATTTTTTCCTAGAAAATTTTTGTGTTTTTTTCAAAATCACGTAGATGGGCCCTTTTTATCAGTGTTCCATTTATATGATCATCATAATTGTTATATATTATATTTTTATCACAAAATCGTGACCAAAATACACATACAGTACACAGTGTAATTAAATTTACTACACATTTACTAATTTATTATTTTTTTAAAAACCTAATATTTTTTACTCACAACTTACGTATATTAGTTTTTAACACACATTTGTCGTTGTGTTATTTACCATTGATGACTAATCAATCATTATAGATCATTTTATCTATAATTTATTTTAGATTTATCATTATAGATAAAATATTTTTCTCATAAAACCAAAAAAATAACCGATACAAATTAGAACATATTTATTATATTACACCGATATGATTTTCGCCGGTGTCATAAAATATTTCTATTGCACTACTTCTCCGGCGGTTGTAACCGAATAATAATTAGTATAACACTAAAAAAATATATGTATAAAGGTAGACAAGGTAAATAGTGTATTCGAATGAAATGAAAACAGAGTGATTTTTTTTTTTCAAAATAAAAAATAAATTATTTATTTTCAACGTAGTACAATATACGCGCGCGTCTATACATAATATAATATATTAATATCGTAATAATAAAATGGGATGTACACGAATACATATATTATATAATATATATATATATATATATACACACATAATAATTTTTCTTAATCAAATAATAATAATAATAAAATAGAATCGAAGTTAACAATATTTAAAAAAAAAAAAAAAATCGTGGTTAATATTAAAAAATATCATACAGTCTTCGTTCAAGTACATAATATAATAATATTTATATAATAATAATATAGTGAAACAATGTGTAATATTCCCCTAGTTTACATTATACGATTTGTTCGTTTATTTTATTCGTTTTTTTTTTTTTCATATAATGTCTCGCTCAGACACTCGCGTCCGAACCCTGTTCGTCGAACGTCGACCTGAACAATTAAAAACCTCGCAGAGTGATAAAAAAAAAAAATTCGTTAAATATTTAGAATATAATAATTCACACAATTAGTTTTATTATTATTTCATTTTTATAGGTATATTTATTATAAGAAATCGAGAGAAAGAAAACATGGAAGTAGAGAATTAATATTTTTTTTTCCACGGGACACATGTGGTCGTGAAGGCGTGTGTGTGTGTGTTTGTAAGTATTATTTTTTTTTATTTATTTATTTATCTTATTTTTATTATCCTCGTTTCGTGTACATTATATTATTATATACGTATTTTATATATATATATATATAGGTAAGTTATTATGGTATTATATTTAAAGAGAGGAGTAGAAAAAAAAAAAATAGTAGTTTTATATTGTCTCTCCAAATAAAAAGCCGAATCCATTTCAGATAACGCGGCGCGCAACACTGACTAAGTGGTAATCCGTGTACTGAATAAAAAGAATATATACATTATTATTATTTTTTGTTTCGTTCTCTTTATAAATATTATTTCTCTTCGTCTTGCGCGGACGAAAGCGCGCGCCAGCACTCGGACACAGCGCGTCGGAATAATAACACACATCACACACACATACATCGGGAAATAAACGCTCTAGGAGAGTGTATAAAATTATATATATAATAAAATACACGAGAGCCTAGAACCGGTATTATTATTATTATTATTATCATCGTCGTCTCAGAGACGACGATGTGTGTGTGTAAAAAGAGTGGAGAGAGAAAAAAACTCCACTAACACCCACGGAGGTTTTTAATTATCCCACATCATGTGTCATAAATTTAAAATAATATTTTTTATTATTATTATTGCTTTGCGTCACGTGAAAAACAAAAAAACGAAAAAAAAAAAAATGGAATAATTTATATTATAGAAAATAGTTGTACAGTTAGTTAAAATAAGGAGGGGCAGGGGGGGGAGGAGCAAACAACAGTGATACGAAGACTAAATCAGTCTTGGCCTCGAATCGAGACGATACACATTATAATACATATTAATATTATTATCATCATTTATTTAATATTACGAATTCAACACGTAAAATTTGGTTGCTCAAAATTCAAAAAAATACTATAATACGTTTTAAGTATATAATCGCCTTTCTTATTCAATCGTTTTTTTTTTTAAAAATTATATGTTTTTTTGAGCTGACTAGAAAAATGGCGTTAGATTCTCGATAATATACAATATAGTTAGTACGAACCGTTCTTTTTTTTTTGGATTTTTTTTTGTTTTTTCCATAATAGGTAAATCATTAATAATATTAATTATAGCGTAATAATATTAAATATTTAAAAAAAAAAAAAAAAAACCCGCCTATAATCACATTTTTACATAATATTATTATTAAAACAAACGGCGGCGTGGGCGTCGCGAACGATATAGAAAATAGAAAAAAATGATAATAATAATTAATAATAAGTAGTAGTAATATTGTAATAATAATTAGTAATAATGATGATAAAAAAATACAATAAAGTCGCAAAGGGAATTAACCGCAGTGTGTTCCGGGGGTGGGGGGGGGTGAACGTACACACACTTAGGAACTCAATATTAATATTCTATAATATAATATTATAATATATAATAAATAATTATACAAAGTCGTGCTTAAAACAACATATTATCACATATTGATGAGCACACACGTACACATATGCCTAATTATTCGGTTTTTTTCCTTCGTTAAATAATAATAAAAAAAAAAAAAAAAAAAAAAGTAATTTTTAAACAACAACAACATCTAACGAAAAAAAAATACAAATACAAATACAAATACGCGTCGTTTTTTTTTTTTTTTTTTTATACTATGACACTGACCTGTTTTCACACGTTTTTAAAACGGTTTTTTTTTTTTTTTTTTGTCGTTTTCCAAAAGGATTTTTTTGGCAAAAATCATCTCAGACGAGATACGCCTGCACGCCGCCGCTGTTCTGGTGCTGGTGGTGGTGCTTCGCGGACCTCCGGCCGCTGTTGGTGCGCTCGAACTGCTGCTGCTGCTGCGGCGCCGGAGGCTGCACCACTATCATGCGGCTGGGCGACTGGTGCACCGACGGCGGCGGCGTGTCGATGGCCGAGTAAATGTGCTCGGCCGACGATGGCCGGTCGTCGCAGCCGCCGAGTTTGGGCGACGGCGTGGCCGTGGTCGCGGTCGAGTAATTGGAGTCCTCGTGCCGGTGTTGCGGCCTGGGCAACGAGCCGTGGTGCTGCTGCTGCTGGTGATGGTTATGGTGGTGCTGCAGCGGCTGCATGACGTGATGGTGCCGGTGGTGCGCGAGCTGCGGCGGCGGCGTCGTCTTGTCGTGCGGCGACGCGGGCTGTCGGCGGTGCGCCGGCTGAGGCGCGACCACGACGACGGGCGAACGCGTGTCGATCGTGTAGTTGTTGATGTTGTTGCGATAATTGCACACCTTGTTGTGGTGATGATGGTTGTTGTTGTGGTGATTGTTGCTGGGCATCAGGTACCGGAGCCGTTCCCAGAACCGTTTCTCGCCCCACCGCACCTTGGACGCCACCTTCAGGTACGGCCGGATCTCCGGGTCCGCGTCCGCCTCGGCCGCCACGCTGTTCTCCTCGATCAGCACCAGCTTGTACACCTTGCCCTTGAGCGCCTCGTGCAGCGCCGTGCGGAACTCGTACCGCGACCACTCGGTCTGTATGAAGTTGCGCGACAGCACCACGATGACGCGCCGGCTGGCCTCCGCGGCCTCGATGACCACGGGCGACGAGCCCGCGTGGTACATGGACGTGATCGGCAGGTCGCGGTAGTGCAGGCACAGCTGGTACGACGGGTTGCCGTGCTCCAGCTCCGCGACCACCGACTGCAGCACGAACTCCTCGTCCTTGGGGCTGTACAGCACGTAGCCGTCGTACAGCTTCTCGCGGTCCTCGTAGAAGTGCTTGTTGCCGGAGTGCTTGCCGCAGCCGGAGAACACGCGTATGCCGTACTTGGTGTACAGCCACACCTTGATGTTGTCGCGGACGGCGAACAGGGCGAGCGCGACCACCAGCACGACGAACAGGAACGTCAACAGCGGCACGTAGCCGGACGTCATCATGTGCCGCACGGCCCAGCCGCCGGTGTAGTAGTCGCTGCACGCGGTGTCGTTGAAGTCGATGTCGCGCCGGTGCGCCGGGTCCGCGTCCGGGTCCGGGGCGCACGTCACGTCCGCCACGTCCGTCACCTTGGCGCCGTTCTCCAGCACCCAGCTGCGGAACGGCTGCAGGAACTTGCACCGGCACGACCACGGGTTTTTTCCCACGGACAACTGCACCAGGTACGGGTTGACCGAGAGCTGCCACACCGTGAAGCTGGTCAACAGGTTGCCGTGCAGCCGGAGCACCTCCAAGTTGCGCAACGGCGCGAACGTCATGTTGTTGACGTGCGACAACCGATTGTTGTGCAAGTGCAACTGTCGCAGCTGATACAACTGCTCGAACTCGTAGCCCCGCAGCTCGGTCAGCATGTTGTCCTCCAGGTGCAGTACCTGCAGCGAGCTGAGCCGGTTGAACGTGTGGTTCTGCAGCGATTCGATTTTCGAGTTGTTCAGGTACAGTTGCACCATGTTCTTGCGGCCGATAAATATGTGGCCCTGCAGCTGCTGGAAGTTGTTGCCGTCCAGGTACACGTGCGTCGCGTCCATCGGGATCTTGGGCGGCGCCTGGTTGTTGATCTGATACGAACAGTCCACGATGTTTGTGCGCCACGTCTGGTCGTGGTAACACGTGCAGTTGGCCGGGCACGTCATCTCGCAGTCGCACGCGTCGAACTCGCAGCACTTGCACACGGTGAAACAGTGCGTCTCGTATTTGCACAGGAACTGCGACGGCCCGGCCGACAGTATGGGCACCACCTCGGAGCCCCGCGAGTCCGTCGTCTTGCACACCACGTTGTCCAGGTCCATCACCTTCGGGTGTTGCCGCAGCTGCGTCATGTTGTTGACCGTGGGCAGCCAGTCCATGGAACAGTCGCACTCGAACGGGTTGCCGCCGATGTAGAACTCGGGCAGCGACCGGTTGATGGGCACCACGGCCAGCCGCAGCGCGTTCACGTCCAGCCGGGTCAGCTCGTTCGCGTACAGGTCCACGCGCACCAGGTTGCGCTTTTTCAGAAAAGTGTTCGGTTTGATGTTGGTCAGGAAGTTGTTGTTGAGGAACAGCACCTCGACGCTGTTCGGTATCGACCTGTCCGATATCTCGGTGATGTGATTGTGACTGGCGTCGATCGTGTTTATGTTCAACCGGTCCTTCAGGTTGTAATAGTCGCCCAGCTCCTGCACGTAATTGTCGTGCAGGTCCAGCCACTTGAGATTGGCCGGCACCATCGCGTAATCGAACCAAATCAGATTGTTTTTGGACAGGTTTATCCACTGCAGGCTGGACAGCGACTCGAACACGCCGTTCACGTCGGTCAGATAGTTGGCGTCCAGCCGGATCGCTTGGATCTGCGAGTTTTGCGTGAACGTGCCGCGTTCGATGGTGTAGATTTTGTTTTTCGACAAGTTCAACACCTGCAGATTGGGCAAATTCGAGAACATTCCGATGGTCAGGTTCCCGATGGCGTTGTCCACGAGCCGCAGCCCGGTCAGCAGTTCCATGTTTTTGAACGAGTTGTTGTGAAAGACGCTAATTTGATTTTCGCCCAGATCCAACGTCTTGAGGAACGACAGCTCGTTGAGCGCGGCCGGCACCTGTTGAATGGCGTTGGAGCTGAGGTCCAGTTCTTTTAGCGCGGAACAGTTTTTGAACGCCTGGTCGTCGATGGTGACCAACAGGTTGTTGTTGATGGTGAGCTTGGACAGCACGTACAGGCCGTTGAACAGCCGCGACCCGATGGTGTGCAACCGGTTCTCGGCCAAGTTGAGCGTGTGCAGGTTGTACAGCGGCAAGAACGCGTTCTCCTCGATGCTGCTGATGCTGTTGTTGCTCAGGTCGAGGATCTGCAGGAACACCAGGTCCTTGAACGCGTCCGACTTGACGCGCGTCAGTCCGTTGCGCGACAGGTCGAGCACCACCAGCCGGATGAGGCCCAGGAACGGGTTGTCGTCGATCTGGTTGATCTTGTTGTTGCTCAGGTTGATGATGACCATCTGTTCGAGCCGGTGGAACAGGCCGCGCGGCAGCTCGTACAGCCCGTTGTTGTGCAGGTGCACCTCGCGCAGATCGCGGTTCTTGGCGAACAGACTGTCCGGCAGCGCCTCCAGCCGGTTGTACGAGGCGTTGAACACCTTGAGCGACGCCAGCGCGGACAGACTGTCCGCGGCCAGCTCCGCGATGCCGTTGTGCTGCAGGCACAGCGTCTGCAGCCGCTTCATCGCGGATATCGCGGTGCGCGCGGGCACGGTGCGCAAGTTGTTCCACGACAGGTCGAGCACGTGGAGGTCCGCGCCGCCCGGGCAGTCGGGCCCGGAGAAGCCCAACGTGGTCAGGTCGTCGATGCCGTTGTGCGAGACGTTCAGCTGCTGTATGTTCTTGAGCGCGCAGAACGCGTCCGCGGGCACGGTGCGCACGTTCGACTCGGACAGGTCGAGCGCCTGCAGTTCGGCCAGCCGGTCCATGCTGCCCTGGGCCAGTTCCATCGTCCTGGTGGCGCCCCACTCCAGGTTCGCGGTGCGCACCGTCAGCTTCTTGAGCCCGGCCAGCCCGTCGAACGCGTCCGACGGTATCTCCAGCAGCTTGCACCGTTGCACCGCGAGCTCCTCGAGCTGATGCAGTTGCCGGAACGCGCGCGGCGCCAGCGTGCTCTGCGCGAACACCTTGTCCGCGCAGTCCACCGTCAGCCGCACCGCGCCCTCGGGCTGCACCACCGACAGGTTCGGGCTGTCCGCGGCCAGCGTGCGCACGCGGCACAGCACCGCGGTCTTGCCCGCCGCGGTGTCGTTGTTGTACGCGGACCACGTACACGGCTGTTCCGCGGCGCAAACCGCGACCATGAGCAGCGTCAGCAGTAGTCTCATTTTGAAAAACATTTTATTAAAAAACAATTCCGTCACTTAATAAAAACGAAAAAAATCACTTTAATTTTTTTTCGTCGCGATAACGTTTATTTCGGATGGGGGGGGGAGAGGAGGGAAAAAAAATTCCCGTTTCGTCAGAAAACCGAACGACGGTCCGCCGCGCGGTTCGACTCCCGGCGCCGACGGGGCACGGTCGACATGCCTCGGATCGCGAGCCGCGCGATCGTCGCGAACGAGACGCGACAAAAATTGTACAATATATCTCTTAAAGATGTATTATTTTTATTTTATTTCCGACGATATTACCGGCGATCGCACTCGGGTCGGTCGACAAAAAAAAAAAAAAAAAAAAAAAAACACTCGGGTTTCGATAGTTTGTTGTTTTCACCCGAACCACCACCGACTCGTAATGAATATTACGAATGTCATTGTGTCGGAGTGAAAAAAAAATAAAAAAAATTCGTCAATAATAGAAGAGAATTAAAAAAAAAAAAAAAAACGCGAAAATAAGAAAAAAAAAAACCGAACGGAAAAACGCAGCGGCTCTCTCGGACTCGGGTGTGTGCCGCCGCGCGCGCGCCGAACACTTTCACACACAACACGAACAACGACGAACGCAACGCGTAATCCGGAGCAACGTGGCGCGCGGACGAACAGTCGACATCGGGTTCACGGCGGAGACTGATCGCGGCGACGGGCACGGGGCGACGGTCGCACACTGGTCCGTGCGCCCGGAGGTCCGCGCGCCTCCGCGATCCGCCGACAGGCCGCAGCACCGGACGGTGACACCGGTCCGCCGCCGCCCGACCGCCGCTCGCCATACGGCCCGCCGCCGTCGCCCTTCTCCGGCCTTGCCGCCGCCGCCGCCGCCGTGCCGTTCCCCACCGTCGTAGCGGCCACCGCCGCCGCCGCGCACCCGGTTTCGGTTACCCTGTGATTATCCTCGGCCGCCGCCGCCGCCGCCGCACGCCGTTCGGTAGTCGCACGCGGACAACGTTTTTCTCCTCGTTCGCGCGACGATAACTACTGCCGCAGCAGCAGCAACGATACTTTTATCATTGTTATTAATGTCATTGTTATTACGAAATTTTTATAATATTATTATTATTTTTTTTGTTTTTCGTGTGATGTGCCGACGACGACGGCAGGACTTATCCCACACGATGAATTCCTCAAATATTCCTGCCCGGCCGACAAACCGACCGCGGAATTTAGGATGGGGGGGGGGCAAAAAAAATATGTATTAAAATGATTAACATTTTTGAAAAAGGTATACGCAAATACATTGGAAAAATATATATATTGTTTGATTAACAGGTGGATTTGAGAGATAAAAATTAACGGTTTAATTTTGTTTTGTTTTTGTTTTGTTTTTTTTTTTTTTTTTCTTAATGGAATGTAAAATAATAATTTATTTATTTATTTGGATTTAACGGGTTTCATAACCCAATTACAAGTATAATATTAAATTAAAAGTGTTTGGTTCAAGTACAATAAATATATAAAATAGATAACAAATAAATTATAAAATAACTTAAAACTAGGAAAAAACAAAAACAAAATAATAGATATTAAAATGAGCATAAAAATATAAACGGTAATAACTAATAACTAGTGGTCTCCTATAACATGGTGGGTATGAATAATAAGATTGAATGTTGCTAATACATTATATTATTGTTCGTCTGAAAATCTAATAATATTGTGTTACAAAATTTGTGTGTGGTGATGTATTTTAAGTGACTCTTTAAACAATAATTAACGAAATATAGTTTTTATTCGTTTAATTATCGGAATATCAAAAATAACAAACTTAAAAATTACACGACTCGGGTAGTTTTTACAATTTATTTATTGACAGAGCTTGAGAACACAATATACGTATGCACCAAAAAAAAAAATATATATATATATATATATATGAAAACATGCACTTAAATATGCGTTTGTTTTAAATATTATGACGTTGTAAAAACACAAAACTCATGAATACATTGGAAATAAATTTGAAAAATGTATGCATCAAAAATCAATTTATTAATTTATTTTAATTTTGTAAATATATAATAAGCAGGAATAATGGCTTGTTAGTTAGTTTTGTCATTAGTCTGTATTCTTTCAGTAAAAACCAAATATTTTAATTCATAATACGTAACGATTTATTGAATTTTAATAATGTTTGTCTGTCGTTTGTTTATTGATATTATTTTTTAAATCTTTGATTTTTCGTGATAATGATTAAAAATATTTTTCAAAAATGATAAAAAATATGTAGAAAAAAAGTATAAATTAAAAAAATATGCATTTATAGAATACAAATATTGGAAACATGCTAAAATACGCGATAAACAAATTTAAATTAAAAATCCTTCTATCGCAAACAAACGTGTATCACCAAATCCGGTTTCTACTAGGTACCTTTTTTTTTCCAATAAATATGCAAATGCTTAAATTCCTGAGCACTGCTGATTAAAAACTATGAAATCATTATGTGTTAGCAATTACTTACTATTTTAAAATAGCAAAAAAAAAAAAAAAAAAATGCATAATTACACAAAATATGAACTGAATTTAATTTAGTAGTTATTTTGAGTGCCCATATTAAAAAAAAAAAAAAAAAAAAAAGTTAATCATTTAATTAATGTATTTTTTTTTTTTTCTATATTTTAATGTGTTGTAAGTAAATAGGATAAAATAAACCAAAAGTTACTTTATAGACTACATTTTGGTATCTTTTCAATGGGAAAGTTTTTCTAAAATAGTTTTTATCGAAACCTTTGTGTTGTTTTATGGTGAGAAATAATAATTAATTTTTATAACACAAATTTTTAAATTCAGTGAGCATTCAGCCGAGAAAAAAATGATCATAATATTTTCCCAACGTAATTACAGCCAGCTATAATATCACTTTATAGAATACAGACGCGAGTGAATTGTGCGATGTGTACGTCATTTGACGTGACTTGTATACACTCTGATGACCTGAACGGGTGTTTTTGTTTTTTCTCACAGCCGTACGGAAACCATAAATATCGAGTTATTGGGTGATTTTTCTTCCCCTCCGTCGATCAATATAACAGCACTATCGAGTCGTTATAAAATATATATAATACTATCATTGGAATATTTATCATTGTGTTACTATATCAGCTCTAGTCGTACACCTCAGCTATAAACAGTCGTTACAGCACGTTCCCCAAAACGCTCGCGGTTTCCGGCATTATTATTTTATGGTTTTCGAATCGTCGTTATCATTATAATAATATTATTATTATGTATATTTCACATTACCCATCGGGGTTTTGATGTTTGGAAAAAAAAAACATTTTTTTTTCAATCAAAATTCATAGCGATAGAGTTTGAGGATTTTGAGGCACAAATGCTTATTTTTTGTGCGATAAATCATAAGCAGACACAATTATTGTTATACGCGGAAATAGGTTTCATTTCATTTCCACGCTAATGGGCAACACATAGTTTTTAACCTCTTTATTTTGTGCCTTCAATTGCATTTTTTTTTTTTTTTTTTTTGATATTTTTTATGTTAAATCCGCAATTTATAACATCAATTTTGAACTTTTTTACCATAAAAAGTGATATATAAGAACTCGCAAAAATAAAATCAACAAGAAGATAAGTTTTCAAAATATATGTAGGTTAAGATTTTTGTTTAACACGTCATAATATTTGAAATCGTTGAAAAATAATTAATTTTTTTTTTCAATCTCACCGAGAAAATTCTTCTTGCTCAGTCGCCATATACACTTAAACGACATTTTACAAAATGCATGTAAAATTGTGAATTTTTGATTTATTTCTATACAAAGAGATTATGTATGTTACATTACAGGGAGAAAAAGATTGCCGTGTGGGAGAATTTTTCTTTGACTTTTGTCTCAAAACCGAGTTCTTTTAATTGGCCAAATTTTAAACCACCGAACAAAGAAAGAACTCGACAGTACAACATATTATTATTATTATTATTATTATTATAATATTATGAGGGTGAAAAAACGAGTCACTACACATTTTCCGGCGTTAACGTTTGAAAAAAAAAAAAAAAAAAAACACAATTGTATAATATTACAATATAAATGTACTCTTAAACGTATATTATAATGTAATGTAAGTGTTTCGACGACGTTTAAGCTAGTTACGGTGAAAAGAGTAACACAAGCTCACAGTGTTTGTCGGTGAGTAGTACTACGGTTTAAGATTTCGGTGAAATAAAGATATGTTTGTAAAACGAGCAACGACATCTATCGGACTGTTCGCGCGTTATAAAGAACGCGAAGAATGCCGTTGTTAAACGCAGAAACAACGCCTTTTTCTTTTTCTGTTTTAAATTATTTTACTGTTTACAATAATATAAATACAATATATAATTTAAAATAATTTCAAAATTCAATTTAAACCAACCAAACTAAACGTCATTTAAAATAAATATTTTTAATCAAATGAATCATTAATTGTTGTATAAATAATTAAATAAATCGATTTTTTAGTTGTTAATAGACACACGTCATCATAATAGTGGTACATACTTAATAATTAATAACTACAATTTGTTCGTTAGAGGAACTCCTATGGGTTACTCTATGGGTTATTCAAGGGGGGAAAGAAGGTTCCTCGAATCAAACTTGAGTAGGAAAAAAAAAGTATTTTATACAGTATTTATTTATAATTATGAAGTTATCAAATTAGCTTTTAAATTAAAAATTACTAAAGAACGAGCTATACTAAAAGAACTTATTTTTCAATTATTGTATGTCCAAATGTGTATGACGTACCTATCTATTAGAATGCATTTAAAATAAAAAAATAAAATAAAATCCTTTTTTTAAAATGTCACATATTATGATACTGAAAAAAAAAAAAAATGCAAAATCAAAATCAATTTTTCAAGTGTTTGATGTATCAACAAATTTTGGAAATAAAGTGTAAAACAATTATTTAGCACAAGTGAAAAAAATTAATTTATTAAAATTATTGTTCAATGATGTATAATTACCATTTATGATGTGCCTAAGTTTTTATAAATATAGGCGTCAAAAATTCTTAATTCAAATTCGTATAACTTGTGTTTTATAAGCTAGGTAGTATTTTTACAAAAATATTTTTTTTTTTTTTCTGTAAACACTTTTTTTCATGGAAATTTACAACTTGTTCAAAAGGTTCTGACCAGGGACTTTTTGAAATTGGATTTGCTCTAAAAAGGCCATTCTCATTTGTTTTCTCGAAATTTAGAAAAAATACCAAAAATTAAAGAAAAAAATCTCGGAAATTATCTTTATTTAATCCAAACTTTATGAAAATTTAAACACAGGCAGTAAATAACAAGAGAAACATTATGGCGTAAGAAAATTTTGAAAATGTGAATTTTTTCTCATCAACATTTTCATTTTTTGTAAAACTGTCTCTTTTCCTTTTTTCAATTAATTGTTTAAAGTAAAGTAAAGTGAATATAAGTATAGACAAGAACGTCGGACATACATCGCACCATGGGTATTCTTCGTTCCTCGAGTCAGGTGTCCTTAGTGGGGGGGAGGGGGATGCGTTGTAAATGAAGACTGTTATTAATGTTCTTTATATCATTAACATATTTCGCTGAGAATCGTGTAATTGAAAAAAATAATGATTTATCGACTAATTAGAATTCAACACACCAACCTGCAAGAGTATCTCAACGCGAGGAGCGAAAAATACCCGATGGTGTGTGAAGTATGCACACATCGCACACATCGCACACGGCGTGGTTCGGCGTGGGTCGGTATAATATTTATCAAAACTATCCGGAGGCCGATGTGTGCACACTGTCGATTCGGTCGATCGGAAGAAATATATATATATATGTATAATAATAATAAAAATAAACTCGTCCCTTTGGTGGATTCCCTGTGCAATGTTTTCTCATTGTGCGTGCAGAGTACTGCTGCAGACCCGTATTCACCGCACACTTACATACACACATTTATAAAATATATATATCATATAAAATATATATTATTTAGTGTGCGTATACCCACGCTCATACACAATACGGCATATACGGCCGCGTGTTAACGGTATATATGGCCAAAAATTGTTTTCGCCGTTCGGTTTTACCACACAAAACACAATATAAATCATCCGAACCCAACAACTCCCGGTCAGAGAGTAGAGATACACCCCGAAAATTCTTTCGGCCATCACCACACGCGCGCGCGGTCTCTTATAATATTATTAATATGTATAATGCAGCGCATAATAACATTAAATAATATATTATATTATTATTATTATTATTACATTACGTGTGTGGAAATCGAACAATCGTTTATTCGAGTCCAGACACACGGAAATATATTGCTTATTGATGCACTAAAGTGTTTTTTTTTTTTGGAAAAATTAAATTTATGTTACAAAAAGATTTACCACGTGATTTACATATATATTAATTAATCCGTGTACTATAATGTGAAGTGGTAATAACACTATACGGTTATTATTAATTTATCGATATAATGATTTACGACTGTTTTAAACGTTTATTTTTTTTTCGACATGAATAAAATAGGTTTGTTTAATATGTTCAAATAATAATCATAATGGGAAACGTACATCGATTTTAGCATATTGTGAAAAATCGCATTCGAATTTTCAAAAACATAATACGTACACGTAACTAATAACTAATAAGATTCCCGTTAGCGATCGACTGCCGCCGCCGAGGCGTTTTAAAATGACATGATAAATTGGCCGTTGCAGAGCCGGCCATAACGTATTTACAGACTATTATATCCGGGCAATGGTAATTTAATAATAATTACCGACACTTACGTATTATGTGCAGCTGCAGGTAGAATTGCCGCGTGAGAGATAATATTCATAAGGGCTGTCACCTACGCGGCGCCGCAATAGGATATCGCGGCGTCAGACGTTGTTCGCTCTGCACGTAGGAGGCGACTGCTTAAACATTGAACACATATAATAATAATATGTACTTAAAGAATACACGATTTTTAGATTCTGAACGAAGTGAAGATATAAGTCTGTAAATACAGACAGATATTACGAAATATCTATTTAATATAAGCATTTAATTACTGAAGGTTGATAATGTTGTATTGCATCTTATATATTTTTCGACGCTGAATACGATGGTGTGAGTTAAAATCCACGT
>JAIPRM010002301.1:0-31269 GCA_025469315.1 Stegophylla sp. TES_Ste_2020 | reverse complement strand
GAAAAACTTCTTAATAGACGCGTGCGTTTGACGCATTATAGGAATTGCGCTTAATATGTTAGACGCGCGCGTCAGACGCATTGCGTTAGACGCATACGTCTGACGCGTCATAGGAATCGCACCTTTACTCAGTTAAAAAACATACAAAAAAAAGGTCCGGTACAAAAATGTTCTGTAATGAAATTTTATTCTTAACGAATAAAAGTTCCAAGTAGTTTAAAATTCCGAAACATCAATGAATAAGAAAATTAAATTTCCGAAATAATGGAATAGGTATGTGTATTCTTTTTTTGAGGGAATTTGTACTATGACCGTTTTAATCTTGAAGCGATGCTGCCACTTTATTTTTGTAATTATGTATTTTATTGTAATTTATCACAATGAAAAAATTAAAATTTTCAAATAGTTTTAAATTTAATATTTAAAATTTGATTTTCATTAAAGAAATCAATAAAACCACATTATTGTGTCAAATAATGAGCTTTTTAAAATAATTTTCAGTGCTTTTTTCAAGGATTTTCAGTACATTTTTGAGGGATTTTCATTTTTCAGTGTTTTTTTTTTTAAATCTTTTTTTTTGTAAACTACAACATCTGAACTCTTATAATGATGTTTGTACCAAATACAATCCACAATATCAAAATAATAATTATGTTACTCACTCATAACCGTCATCGTCAGTGCTGTCAGTAAAATTACAATTTTAAATCCAGTACTTTAGAGGTTTTCTCTGAGTATTGATGACTAAACTGGGACCGATTATGAGAGAAATTAAATAAAGTAAATTGACCATCCACTGTTATTAATATATTTAATATTTACTCATCAATTTCGTTAGTATGGTAGTTATTCAAATAACTACAGAGGCAACGTAGATACGCTAATTTATTTGTTCAGTACACGCCATGCATGGCGAATAAATTATTTTAATTAAAATTTATTTCGTATTATCAAGAACGACTAACTACACTGAAACAACTAAAATAAGAGTAAATAAATAGAAAATTAATAACCCTTCGTATCAACTTCAAATTGTAAAAAAAAAAGAAATTAGGAACAGAAAAAAAATGAGTGACCGATATTATTCATAGTTCTTTATAATAACACAATACAATATAAATTTTAATAATTGTTAGAAAAAAAAAAAATTCAAACTCAAATTAATAAATTATGTAAAATAACACATCAGTGAAAATAATTTATGAAAATTAATTATAAAAAAAAATTAATTGCAATATACGTAGTCATATTATTATATCCAGTTAATTACAGCTTCAAAATCGTCGGTGTGCTGTTATTAATAATTAATAGTCTTTAGAGACCAGGTCAAAGTAATTATAATTTTGTATTCGTTTTGTCAAATAATTTTTAAATGACATAATAATATGTAATTAAGCAAAATAATAAAAACGCAGTGTATAGATAATTCGTCCATTTCAAGTATCTGCCACAAAATTCGCAATAATTTATTAAGCACAGTGCGATTGCGATATTACATTTTTTTATATAATGCCATTAAAAGTAAAAAAACATAACATTAATTAAAGCAGCATTAATTATGATAATAATAATAAAATCTAATGAACAATTTCTTCAAAATCTTGATGAATTGTTTTTACAACACCATTAAAAAGTAAACTGCCGTGGCCCTTTACGTCCAAAGACTATTTCTCGAGTAGGTAATAACAAGTTCAAAGAAAATATAAAAAATCACGTTTACTATTGCATCGCTAACGAAGGACTGTTTAAGCAAAAATATTTTTGAATTTCACCGACTGCTAGTTAGAGTAATGAGTGAAATATCTCATTACTAGAGTACGGATTTCGAAGGCATTTGCTTTTTTTTCTATTGCTCTAAAAGTCTAAATCGAAGCTATGTCAGCTATAAACTAAAATAGAACAAAATGCAATATATTTTATTTTGCTTTTGTTGTGCTTTAATACTTTGGTTACTTTTTTTGCTTTTAAGTTACATTTTTTAAAAATGTATTCTAAATAAATGTACTTGAAAGATTAATTCAGTCTGAGAAGATTTTTATTTTAAAACTTAAAAATACATTTAATTATCCAATGTGACTCCGGTGATATAGGTAAATCATTTCGTAACTATTTTTTTCATTAATTTTGATAAATTAGTTATGTTGAATAGAATAAATTTAATCTACAGATAAATTGTGAAAAAAAAAATTATTTATTATTTTAGTAAACTAATAAATAATTGTAATACATTTTTCTTATTGAATATGTTTTTATATTTTTTAAAAAAACCCATATTTAATGCTTTTTTTAAATTTTTTGGAAGATTTGTAGAGCTTTATTGCTTTATTTTAAGGGTTTTTTTTTAAACTTTTTTATTGTTTTAAAATCCGTAGGTACTCGTTACCATATTCGCGTACAAGAAAAATTATTATTACTACAAAAATTATCTGCACTTAGGCGTGAGTACGTTACAGTATAAATACATTAAATAATATTATTAAGATCTTAATTATGTTTATTCGTATTTTACGCCTTTGTACACCAATAGACCGGCCGCCGACCCACCCTTCGTTCTTTCGACGACATTCGGTAGCAAATTGAATTCTCTCCTCGCGATTGCATCGTAGGTATATCAACGAATTGTTATTCACCAATCCAGAGGTTCCCAAATTTTTTCCACCGACAGTGCCCTTTTGGACTTGAAAATTTCATCTGGCGCCTTTCCCAAAATAAAACTAATGAACTTTTTTTTTTTTAGCCCGAAATTAATAAGATATGCGGTTGTTTTAATGGGATGTTGAAAGAGAAGAACACATTTTCGAGAGAATGCCATACAGCTTTTGGAAGATATTATTTAGCAGATAAATCGTTGTTGGAAGATATTTTACATTCTTTATAAATAAATTTTACATTCTTTATAATAGATAATTAATAAATACATGAACAGCACAATAATTTTGATGGTATACGTATAGCATAATTTTGCTATGTTTTTCATTATCCGAATGATTGAACAACAAATTCTGGTGCAACGTCCTCTTATATTCTATATTTTATAATATATTAATCGACATAATAGTTATAATATATCGTAATTTATTTATTTTTCGACCACGTAAAACTTGGTGGCACGACGCCCCTGAAACAACACCGTTGTACTCAAGGGCGCATTAACGGGGCCAAAGGGTCATTTGCCCCGGAGGAAGGTTTAAGGGAGCGGTAAATTGCTTAAAAAATATTATTTGTTCATACAAATATTTCTACACAAATTTATCTAAAAAAAAAATTCTAAACATCTTCTTTCAACTCAAAATGAGTTTGAATTATAACAATTTACAATACGAATAAAGAGAATGATATATATATATATTTTTTTAATTAAATTTTATTATCTTATAATATTTTTTTTTCAATAAATAATCATCTGAGCTAAAAAAGAAAATATTTTGAAAGTTATTTATACCTTCATATCATTATATTTATCAATACGTTTAAGGACTCAAAATAATTTCCCCCCTCCCCATGTATTAACCTCTAATGCACCACTGGTAGTGCCCCGGAGCACCACGACGCACACTTAGGAAACCTTTGCACTAATAGATATTTATCGATTTCGATGCTCTATACTTATTGGCTTGTCGTAAACATCAATGCAACATTATACTTGTATACTTATTTTCGGCTATCAACGACTAATTTGAGGTTTATTTTTTTTTTTTTTGAGAAAAATCTCCGCACGTCCAATAGGTGTCAAATTAACCACCCTTCTGAAAATACTCTGTAAAGTAATGCGAGGAGGTTTTTGCACGTACTACTTCAAAGATCTTTAATTTTATTAAACGTTCTTTCGCGTGTTCCGAGAACTCATCACACAAACTGTCATATAATTTCCAATTTTTTCCTTTGTATGGACGTAATTATTTTTGGAGTTGTCGTTTAGCGTCGTAGTTTCATTCGTCGTATTCGACAATCGGGGAAAAATTAAAATCGATAAAATCCACTACCAGCCAACAAATAATTTAATAATAATATCATAAAAAACAAAAAATCGACTACGATTTAATATTTTGGTACTCGAACAAAAAAAATTAATTTGTCACCGCAAACTTAGCACGGTGATAACATATACATTGAACCGAATCATTTCAATAAATTGATCGATTTTTTTTAAAAATCTATGATAAACAATATTTTTATTATTATAATTTTTATTATTGATACTATTATTTGGTAACGTATAACCACACAACAGGATATCTATTTTGATTTTTGACAAAAAAATCGTAGTTATATAATAATATCATTAAAACTCCCAGTCAACTTTAAATCTACGAATATTTTACTAACGGCCGCTTAACAAACTTATTCTTTAAAACATATTAAAAATTAAAAAAGATCGGACAAAGAACCAAATTTTGATTCAAAAAGAGGCTGATCGAAACTTCTGGATTAGTATTTCTATACGTACAAGTGTTCACAGAATGTAAAAAATAAATAAATAAACATCATAGTAAATTCATAAGCTTCTTCGCTCTGCTCAGAATCTAAAATACTGAAATGATTACTGTTTGGGTATTATCGTCAACTTAAAAAAATTATTTTAGATAGGTATTAAGTCAAAATAATCTAAATAATTCTGAAATCATCAATTCAGTCAGTGCGTTAATGCGTCGACGTAAAACAATCTTACAATCATTGGCGTCGATAAAATGATCATTTAGGGGTAACAAAACGTTTTTCTTGATTAATATGCGAGTTAAATACATAAGTGTGCTTTAGGTGACTAAATTCTCTAAGTTTTTAATATATTCAGTCTAATCTGCACATTACTAATACAGTGTAAATAATTGACATGCACTAATCATAATATTGTTGAGAAAACCAATCAAGTACTAATTATCACTTAATATCCTATTTTAAATATTTTAAACATTTTTTTGTGTATCCAATCAGCTTAATATCCAAATATTATGTCATGAGGATTTATGAATTTATAGTATATTTAAGGATGGCAAAATAATATTCTCGCTTCCTCAAACATATTTCCAGAATAGCAAAGTTGGCCCTCAATACTCATTAGTGATGCTTATGCGTATAATAATATTATTAGTGCTAGGATTTAAAAGCATTGGTATGTCTTTTTGCAACTTTTGATTACTGCTTTTATAATTTATGTCTACGAATCAGCTTATCTGAAGATAAATGGTGGTGGTTTTTTTTCTATATTTTTGTATATTTTGAAAAAATAATTCATATATTTGAATATTTTGAAAAATAAATAAATATTATTGCGTACTTACGCTAACAAAAACGTGAAAAATTTGTGTTAATGGAATATTTCATTACATAATATTCAAGCTGTACAAAAATATCCAAATTTTCACTATCCATTTTATCATATTATATTTTATTAGAAACTTTTTGAATCACTATTTGCTCCTAGATGGCAATTCTAAAAGGTCATTTTTAGTGTAACTCAATAATTCTCTCAAATTTTGGGAAAATCTTCCCAAAATTTGTCAAAAAAAAAAAAAAAATGAATTTGGAAACTACCTTTTTTTAATCCCAAATTTATGGAAATTTAAACATAGATAGGCAATTATATATATGAGAAATATTTTGGTGCTCTTTTTTTCTCATAAAAATCCTTTTTTTTTTTTCACTTTTCTCAGTAAAAAGTGGAATATAAAACTGGCCGAGTAAAAAATAAAATATTTTTGTCATAGTTACACACTTTATCATTTTTAAGTAAAAATTATATAAAATATAATATTAAGTGAAATTTCTGCTCAGAATCGTCTTTTCCTTAAAATTCAATATGCCCACACTGAGAATTTCACTCGAAAAGCGAAAAATAGGTACCTACCCAATGTGTGAAGTACGTTCTTTTATTTCTTTTATAATATGTGTTTACTTGATAATATATTTCGTTATATTTTAGCATATTTTTTATTACATATTTTAGATTCTGAATGAAGTAAAGAAGCTAGTGTTCAATGATGTTTATTTTATTTATTTTTTTTTCTGTGTACAACTTTTCGTATAGAAATACTCGTCCAAAAGTTTCGATCAATAACTTTTTGAAACCGGATTTGCATCTAGATTGTACTTTAGAGAGAACATTTTTTGAATTTCTCAATTCTTCGATTTTTTTTTTTTTTTGAAAAAACAACCCAAAATTTGACAAAAACTACTCGGAAACCATCATTTTTTGATCCGAATTTTATGAAAATTTAAACATAGATAGAAAATCCTATAAAAAAGATTTAGGCGCAAAAAAATTTTGAAAATGTAAAAAAAAAAATTTGGACATTTTTTGAAAATTTTTTTTTCTTTTATTATTAACTTCCTTCGTTCAGAATCGTTTAACTGAAGAAATGATTCATCGTTTCTTTAAAATTTAATACGCCCGTCAAGAGAATACCACCCATCGTGCGAAGTATGTCCGGCTTTTTAATAAGCAAAATGCATATTTCATCACTTTTTATCGCGTATATTAGTTATTATGTACGGACGTATAAAATTTAGATTAGATATTAATTATTATTTATACAAGTGTAACAATATATAATTTTTATTGCTATTATCACATGGACATTACATACCTATGTAATTTATTATTGTTTTAGAGTAATAGGGCGTCGATTTTCCACAGGCCTGCAAACGGTAAACTTGTAAATGCGCTCCCGATAATTTGAGTATATATTTTGACTGGCGTGTAAAAATGCCGCGTGTATTTCTCCGACAAACTGCGAAAAAGTTTCGAACTAATGTGATTACGACATTCGGCGTGGTATACGACGTGGTACTCCGCCGGCGAATTGTGTGTGTTATCGTAAAAACTCTGGAAAAGTTTTTATGCGAAAATAAAACCGACTCGAACGCGAGCGAAAATATTATTATATTTCTAATGAAAAAAATAAACTTTGGTTGCTTAAATAATATTCGCATTGTGAACGAATCGAGGGAAAAAAGCCTCTCTACAGTTGAATAAAAAATAATAAAAAAGTGTATTGGATAATAATATTATTATTGTTCGTTCGATTTGGACGCGTGTGTTTTATGAAAAGGCCACATGTTCACACCCATACTACACACGTCACCGTAACACCTTTTGGGTTTATGACAATGACACAATTTTCGTACGTAATAACCTTTTGAAATTTTTTTGAGTTTACAGGTTTGGATTTACATTAAGTGTCGAATGTCCAGTGATATCTAGATAAATTTATCCGGACAAAAAATATAGTTAAAATTTAGTACCATCATCTTATCTGGATAAATATGTAGACAATCATTTAATTGGCATCTGAGATTTAAATAATTATTGAAATATATATATCTAGATAATTATCGTGGTGTAATGAGTGTATTTATTTAAATAATTAGTTAATAATTTAGTCATTTTACGTCAAATACATTACTACAATTTTATATCACATTTGAGACTCTGAGCGAAGCGAAAATGCTGGTATTTTTACACTGATTTTTATTTTTTATTTATTTATTTATTCGTGTAGAAATATTTGTCCAAAAGTTTTTACTAGCAATTTTTGAAACAGAATTTATCTCTCAATGGTAATTTAGAAAGGTAATTTTTTGAATTTTTCAACGGTTTTCTCAAAATTTCGAGAAAAACTACAACTAACTCTATGATAAAAAAAAACTAAGAAACTTTCTAAATATTCCAAACTTAATAAAAATATAAATATAAATAGACAATAATATGAGAAATATTTTGGCACAAGAAAATTTTGAAAATATGGAGAATAACAATTGGACTTTTTTTCAAACAATTTTTTTTTTAATAAAAATGTATTTTTATTTTTATAATTATCATATATAATGTAAATTATAGAGAAGAAAACCGGACATACTTCGTATCATGGGTATCCTCCACTCCTATCGGATCAAATACTCTTGGTAGTGGCTTGAAAAAGACGACTATTAATATTCTCATTATTATTAACATACTTCGCTCGGAATCATATTATTGAAGAAATGATTTATGGTTTTTTTTTTTTTAATTCTACACACCCGTCAAGAGTATCTGACCCGAGGTGTGAAGAATATCCGTGGTGCGAAGTATGTCCGGCTTTATTGCCTATACTTTACTCGAAGATGTATTTACCCTTTTGCGCATTAGTCTTATAGATAATCGTCACCCAAAACCATGGCTTTGCACCTGAATTAACCCTAACCCTAAAAATTTTGAACATCCGAAACCCTTACGGCCCGTGTGATTTTTTTTTATGAAACACCTTCATTAATCAATAATCCGAATACGATAATCTGGATAACCCGATAGCCGAAAATATTATAATTTTAAAATTGATGCGATACGTTAATTTGTAAATGTTTTTTGCACCAAATGCAAATTGTATGTTTTTTAAAATTACTTTAAAGTTATTGGCATTTTTCGTTGTCATATAACTTTGAGTATATTGTTGAGAATTTCTGAAAATCCTTGAAAAGTCAGCGAAATTACAAAATACAAAAGCGTGGTAGAACAATATAATTTTTTCGCGTGAGTATTTGCCATCCTCGGTATCACCATAACATCTGATGTACCTATAGGCGAAAAGATTACACTAAACCCCTGTATTAACTCGAGTAAACCCAAATGATAACGGTTATAAATAGGGCTGTGAGTATAATATATTTACATGTTTTTTCTTTGCTACATTGTATAAGAAAATGGATTCGGCCAAAATTTGTTTTGTTTTATTCATAATTCAAACACGAAATCTTATTTTACATATTTTTGCATATTTTATGGTTTAGATGTTTAGAACACATAAATGCATGTCGTCATAATTTTTTCGAATTAATGTTTTTTATTTTTTTGTTTTATTAATATGTAAACTCATTTCCGGTTATTCTGACACTCAAAATTGACGAATAGTATCCCTAAAATAATAAAGATGATAAAATTATGTTAATTAAGTATAAATAATTGTTATCTATTTATAAAATCATTAATTTCCTGATTTCTACAAGTCAATAATCCATAAATAAATTCATAATTTCTACAAACTACAAGCATAAGAAGATTTCTAATACAAAAATAAAAATTATTAAATCAGTACGTTTTTTTTTTTTTTAATAAAGACATCTTTATAAAGCATTAATTTTTTTACATAATATTTTAAAATTTTTAGTGCATATTTTGCATGTTTTAAGTGCATTAATGCATGCAAATATTTTGACTCTTTTTTTAGTGCATTAAATTCACAGCCTTCCCTTTAAACAACTGAATATGCATTTTTGTTTTATATTGTGATGATTAAACACCCAGATTCCCCAGACACCCAAAATTCGAAATCCAAATAATTGATTCGGGTGTAATTATTTTTATTCAAAATTTTACAAGACCAGTGTTTTTTACCTGTCCAACCAATTATGTATTTATGTTGTGGTTTTAAGAAAGAATTTATTTTACAACCGGCCACATGCACAGTAAAACATAAAACTTGAACTTAAAATGACTACTGAGAAGCATCTTTGTAATTATCATGACTTTCCGTCGGCATTTCATGTCCCGTAGAGAGAAACAAAACAATTCAATAATTTTTCACTAGTATCATACACTCGCTACACTTTAAACTGAAGTATAAACATTTTGAAATTTTAAAGCACGTATTATCTTTCGACTTCTCGTGAATACTCTTACAAAAATAACCGAAGTGAAATCACGTCATAGTAACATAACTATTTTTAAAATGTGACTTTGTAAAATATATTATCATCTCGACAACGAATTACTATTAAAATCGTTTGGATTACAACTGTTACAATAGTTTAATTACAAAATAAATGCCTCGACGAAAACTCAAACTGATTGTGTTTCAAGAATATAGCGATTTGTAGTCGTATAATATGAAATTTTTTGTGAAATTTTTGTCCGGACATAATTTTTGTGTACGTACTTATTGAATAACATTATTATTTTTACCCAAATTTCAATCCGATTCAACATTTTATAAATAAACCTTTGAAATACGAAAGTGTCATTTGTATAATATGCTGCGCCCAAATGCGTCATTACTCGACAGAAAGCTTATTCTAAGGATTTTTCTCCGCCACGCGAATGTTGTCTGATTCGAAAATGCATCAGCGAAAAAAATTAACTTGAGTTTGTCAAATTTAATTTTTAATAAAATCCACATTTTACTTGAATAAATATTCAAATTTTAATTAAAAGCATGAGGGACTTCAAATAATTATTATACAAGCGAGATGCAATTCGTACCTACCCTTTATAACATACCCTTCTTCCCTCTCCCGTACCACGCAACTACTAAGGTTCTATGCTTATACCTGCAGACTTTTGTTGTGTATTCCTTTTATTCTCTGAATAATACAATTTTCCTTTAAACCGTTCGTTATAAAACAACTCAAATACATTGTGTTGTTCGTCATCTCATGAGTTATACAATTTTAATAATATGAGTTGTCGAGATACCGTAAGACGAAAACAAAACAAATGAAAAAATACCACTTAACCGTTTAACATTTATGTCAATAATATAACGAAAGCGTTTTTTCGCACTTAAGAATTTATAGTAATTTCAGATTGTGACGATTTCTCAAATTCACTTCTTCGTGAAACTTTATTGTTAACAAAAAAAAAAAAAAAATAGTAAATTTAAAATTAGCATTTTGTTGGGACACTTCATGTCAGCAGAGAACAAAACATAGGAGAAATTTCGAAAAAAAAACTTATTTCCTCTAGAGACCTAGAAAACATGGAAATATTAGAGAAACTATAAATAATAATAAATTCCTATAATTCTAATTTTTTTTTTATTGGGGGTGAGGGGTTAGAAGGAGGATATATTGATGATTAAAGAAATTTTAAACTTAACACAATAAACCAAAAAAAAGATTTTTAAATTTGAATGCATACGATTTTAGTGATATATTAAATATATCACAGTATAAATTATATACTATTTGTCTATTTATGATTTTGAAAATAGTCAATAGTTAGTATTTAAATAGATTTGTGTGATAATAATAATTAGTTGTATATTTTTTTGATAAACTGAATACTTTAATATACCATAAGAATTGTTTATTATTTAGATATTACAAATTAAAATTTTTTTATGCTTCAAAATTTAGTAACATATTATTTAATTTTATATAAAATTATTATAATTATCGTTTTATGTAATAAAGTGTAATAAAGTTGTTAGTACACCACATTTCTCGAAACATGAGTTAACATTTTAACATTTTATTTTGTTGTGTATCCTAGTACTTTCAAGTAAGAAAAAAATTCTGAAAAGTGATTTTTCAGAAAACCCTATAATGAATATTTCAACTTTAAAATATAATTTTTTAATATCATAACATAATTAAATGGATTATTATTATATTGTATTGTCAATAAAATATAATTTATTTTTACTACATGATATGAAAGTGTCTAGCTTCCGTTTTCGATTTCACATCGTTTGTAAAGAAATTTTACATGACACTAATTGATTATTAAACACAGTAAAACGGTTCTTTTGACGAGCAAACATAAAGCCAAAAAATTAGATTTTAATACGCGTAACATATTATTAGTAACTTTACAACGTAATGATTAAATCAATTGTTTTCTTTTTCTAGATTTAAATAATCAATCGATCACTATTCTTCAACACTTCTACGAATAAATGTTACAGTGAACTTAGAATTTAAAAAAAGAAAAATTGGATTACAAAGTTACTCAACTGGTTAGTCATATTTTTTTTACAGAAAGTTGAATGCGTTTAAACGACAAGAAAAGCTCTAAAACGTGACTTTTAAAATAATGTTCTCTCGAACAAAATGCATGACGTTAAGCCATAAGCCAACGAAAAAATGCAGTAGGTTTCTCATAACATTCACTGGGGGAAATTGCAAGAAGCACCCCGGAGATACTGAGCAATTCCCTGGGAAATTAGAAAAAAGGTTTTTATTTTCTTCACGGTATCATCACTGTCTTACACATATACACATATATGTACCTATTAACAGTGTTAGAATTTATCTAGATAAATTATATAGACAAAAATGTATCCATCATGAATTTCAACTAAAAAATATTTTATGAATATTATCTGTAGAATAAATAATTGTTATATATATATGCACATTAATCTAAAGAAATTTTATTTTAAAATTTAACATTAAATTGTTTTAATTTTGATACCATTACATTTTATTCATAAGAAATACAAATGTTTAAAATAATATTAAAGACCCAATAGTTAAAATACAGTGTCTATGCTTCAGTTTTATTTTAGTGATTTGTGGACTATTCGATAACTATTACGTTCTCTTCTTATTTTTAAAATTTCTATGTTAATAAAAGTAAACATTTAATTGGTTAATAGTAATAATATATTTGTGTATGGGATTAGAAACGACGATTTTCGGTTTTTGTCTTTCACATACGGAACATAACAATTTAGATGTATTTTTTGTTGTCCCTACCGATCACCCTAATAATACGATAAGACTTCTAGAAAAGAAAAGCTGATTTAAATTCCTTATTATGTATACTTAAGATCGATCATGCCAGAATTTAAGATTTTTAATTCTAATTCCACATAATCAACACTTAAATTTTTAAAATTTTTAAATATCAAAATCATATTTATGTAAATTGGGTAATGAAATTTAAAAAAGTGGTCTTATTGATTTAAATTATATAATATACCTAATAACGAATTCAAATCAGTTTTTTTTTTTTTTTTTTGAGAAGTATTATTGTGTAATTAGATTAATCGACAAAGATACATATCTAAATTTTCGTATTATGTATGTGAAAGACAGAAACAGAAAATTTTCGCTACCAATCCCTTTAATTAAAAATTATGTAAAACAGAAACTAAAAATTGTAATTATTATTTTTATTATTATGATAAAATAAAGCCAACTTACTATGTATTAAATTATATAAATAGTTTGTCATGAATGTTTGGTAAAGAGAAAAATATACTACAAAATAGTTCAAATTTATTTCATTTTCAACTTATTCTTAATTTTTATATGTTTATACGTATTTTATTCACTACATAGTATTCAGAATAATTATAATTATTGCCTATTGGATCCTTGAAATCGTTATATATATTTTGATTGAAACATATTTAAATGTATTAACTTGAGAAATGATACTAAATTATAAAATATTTAAACAAAAAGATGATTTTGAAAAATTATGTGTTTTTGTCTAAATAAAAGATGTTTATAATTTATTTTTTATCTAGATAAATTCGAGATAAGTTATACAGTATCTTTGCCTAGCAAAATTTAAGTTCAATCATATTCATCTTTTTTTGGATAAAAAATACTTATCTGGACTCAACACTGCCTATTGAGTTATATAACATGTGTCATACGGTCAACAAAAACAATTTCAATGTTGTATTCTAAAACCGATATTTTTTTTTTTTTAACTTAGCAATAATTGAGTTATTTATATATTATTAATTACATTTTAATAACTAACATTTTTTTTTAATCATTCATTTATTATGTCAAGGTGACTGAAAATATATACCACACAATTAAAGTTATATACTCAAGGGTAATTTATTGAAAAACTTTCGATAAATTACGGAAGAAACCTAACCTTGATGAAAATAAACTTTCTGTGGTTTAATTAGAGTTATAAAAGTAGAATCTTATAGATCTGCGATCAAACACATACCTAATTAAATATCGCATAAAATATATATTATACATTTCGTTGATATCAATAACGTTATGATTTCATAAACAAAACAAATTTGGGAGTATTAGTACTAAGTAATACACGATAGTTACTACAGAGAAACTATGATATATTTCGCAAAGTTTATTTTAGAAATCGCTATAAGAGCATTGTAAATAAAGATCCGGACATACTTCGTACCATGGGTATTCTTTGCTTATCGGATGAAACTTGGTGGGTGTGCTAAATTTTAAAGAAACGATAAACTGTTTCTTTAGTAAAACGATTCAGAGTGGAGCTTCAGTTTATACAAGATAATTTTACTTAAAAATTATAAATGTATTATCATTACAAAAAAAAAATATATGTTTTACCGAACCAATTATATTCTACTATTATTAACTAAAAAAAGCAAAAAGTTTGAGGAAGAAAAATTTTAAAATTTTAAAAATTTTCCCTCGTAAAATATTTTTCATGGTCTATCTACATTAAAATTTTTATACTTTTTGGATTAAGAAATAAAGTTTTAAAGATGATTTTGTCAAATTTTGGGTAGTTTTATCCAAGTTTTTGAAAAACTATTGAGAATTTCGAAAAATTACCTGCTAAAAGTATCAATGATAAGACCAATAATATTAATTCATCGGTCTCGAAATACTAATCATTTGAAAATGTTTGTGGTTTTTTTTTAGTTTTATTTACTAGGAGAAGTTTTTCAATGTAATTTGTGTATCGCTTTCGATTAAAACCTAATACGTAGATCAAGAGCAATAGTTTTTAGGATTTTTTTTCTTATTTACTTAATCAAATACGAGTATTTCTCATAAATTTTACACAATGGAAATTTTAAGCTAGTCAGTAAATATTTGTATATTTATTTCTCCCCTTAGCTACTGTAAAGTGTTAATATTTATAAATTTTGAACAATTAGTTAATGGATAAATATTTTTAAAAGTCATATTCTGTAACAAAATATTAAGTTAAAAGTAGGGTTTGCCGTTTAAGAAAACTTGAAAATATTTTTTGTCATAAAAATTTAGCTTCGTAAATTCAAAAAATTTGACACGAAAAAAATTTAATTTATGAATTATAACTCCATGTAAGTGTAAATTATGTGTAAAAAAAAACCAGTGTATTTTCATAAAGAACAAATAAAAACGTTCTTCGCATCTTGGGTATTCTTTGGTCCTTGAGTGGGAATTTCTTGTATGTGTGTTGAATTTATTTTACAGTTCCAAAATATTTCTCATATTATTGTCTAGGTATCTATTTTTAAATTTCCATAAAGTTCAGATTAAAAAAGATAGTTTCTAGTTTTCGACTCTTTTTGCAAATTTTGGGAAGTTTTTCTCAAATTTCGAGGAAACAATTGAGAATTTAAAAAAATTACCTCTCAAAAGTGGCATCTAGAAGCAAATTGTGATACAAAAAGTTGTTGGTCGAAACTTTTGGACTAGTATTTCTATACAATAACGTGTACACATTAAAAAATAATAATAAACATCGTTGTGAAAAATCACTAGCTTCTTCGCTCTACTAAGTATCTGAAATGAAATACTTTATCGGATGTTTATCAAGCACTTGACGATTGTCGAGTCGTTAATGAAAACAAATAGCGACAACGAAACAATTGAGCCTCTGAGGGTTACCTACGGAGTTTAATGCCTGCTAATCAATCAATAGCTTTTTGCAGATTGACTTCTCCATGCGTCGTCCCCTTCGACAGTAATTATTAGCAAATCTTCCTAGTCATCGTCAGCCTTGTGCAAGTTTTTTTATGTATTTAATAAGAAATAAAGCGTTCGTTAGAAGCAGTCGCCATCGCTAGGTGGCAATAATACCTATTATTATTGAAACAATCGTTCGTGTCTCCGGTAAAAAATTTGGTACTTTCGATAATAATTTTGGTATAGACGCTGGTATTCGAACCGCATTCTAATAAAATTAGTCAGCAATAACAATTGGCCATTACATAAATTGTAGGAAGATTGAAGAAAATTCTCCGGCCTCTTCCCACCGCTTTAATAATTCCTACGTTGTTTTCGCAAAAGGCAATCTGAAAACACCAAAGATTGCTTGTGTACAACACGGAAATACTAATCAAGTCCCCTACAAATACTTTTGAATTGTCGGAATCGAGTTCTACAAACATGTTTCGGTGTTTGGAATCGAGTCGATTTGATTATTAACATTCCATTTGAATCAACTTGTATATCAAGGAAGCACCCACAAGAAAATCCGCTTCGAGTTAAGTCGGAAAATATGTGTTCTTTTGATATTTTATAAACGGTAAAAAAAAAAAACAAAAAACAAAAAACAATTACAAGCATTTTAATTATTTTTTTGCGGAGAGTTATAGATAAAAATTGCAGTGATGAAGTTTTGAAAAATTCAAATCTCTAAATGCCTTTAATACTCGTTTATCTATAACCGTAAAAATTGTTCTTCATTTTGAAGGTTTACTCTGTATTTTTTCTGAATTGTTTATCTTACTAGAAGAGTGTAGACAAAAAATAAATAAACAAAAAAAAAAATGATTCTAATTATAATTAAGGTATTTTGAAATATTGGGTTAATATGAATAAGATTATCATTATTGTTATTACTATTATTATTTATTTTTTTTTTTAATGTATTTTTTCTTTAAACTATTAATTCCCAATTGGGTTTTTGTATCAAGTTGAGGTATACATTTCATTTGCAAAGCACAACGACAGAGTATAACCTTAGTTCATTTTAGACTTACAGTAATAAAGTAAGTACGCATTTCCAGTGTATTAAAAACAAATGATTTCTGATAATTTTTTATTCGTGGCATCATTTTTAAAGCAATGATTTTGCTTTAGATTCTAAAAAATGCAAAATTTTTGGGTGGGCAGAAAATGAGTTTGTTCCATTATAATATACCATGTTATTTTAGGAGTCAACTTGCCTGTTGACAAATTTTCATCGCACATTCATGCAGTTTATAACTTTGTAAGAATAAAAATGGTTAATTCAAATTTTGTAATGTCTCTCCCCAAAAAAAAATTCTGCATGCGCCACTGTTTCCGACTGTTTACCAACCAAGGAAAACGCGTGCCGTTAATGTTTTTGTATCGAACGTTTAGATAAAATATTGATTTCTACAGGGGAAAAAAAAAAGAAAACCGAAGCCGTTTAAATATAATTCGACAAGAGCGAATCATAGTGAAGGATTTAGACTGCCAGATGGGGTAGAAAAATAGTTTTACCCTCAAGGGGGGAAAAAATAATAATAAATGCGACCTCGGTACAACCGTCATCTCGCGGGTAAGGATTAACGTCTCAAAGATCATTAAATCCGAGATGACCCACGCTTCGTGAAAACGATGATGACAGCAATGCGTGCGCGGACGTAATATAATTATTATTGTTCCAACGAAACCGTATTTACGTCAGCGTGGTATTATGTCATAATAATAATAATAATAATGATTGTCGTCAGCTGCCGCGCTCGACCAGATTTGATACGAGATAATAAAATCGAAAACAATTAGCGTCTGTCCTGCGCAATTTCCGCGTACTAACGCGATTATAATATAATACGATGTCGATATACATGTATATGGTGTCACGACGACGACGACGTTCAATGACAGATTGACAAGCGTTAAACCGGGTAACTTCATCGTAGTCGTCGTCGTCGTCATTTCTACCGTGCTGTAATATAGGTACCGCCACCGACTGGGGAGTAATTTATTATTGTTTTAAACATTATGCGCAGGTAACGGGTTTAGGTTTATTTAGAGATGTAAGCTTGAAAATTTTCAGTTGAAAATTTTTTTTCCGGTGAAAATTTTCAGAAATTTTCATGAAATTTTTAATATTTGGTAGGTTTCAAAGAATTAAATTTATACCTTCTTTGGAAATTATTGTTTTGAGTTTTCATGTGTTCTTTGTTCAATACTGTAGCATTTAATAATAGGGTTGCTATTGATTAGATGTTTGATAGAATTTGCTCAGTATAAAGAAAAAGATGGGTTGTGGAGTAAATTATTTGGAATACAGTTAACAAAATACCAGCCACTACATGGTGGAATGGGTTGTGTTCTTCTCAACTTTCCAAAATTGCTACAAAAATTTTATGGCTTCCTGCAACAACATCTGCATGTGAACGTACATTCAGCAGCTACAGCAATATTCACACAGTAAAAAGAAACCGTCTCATTAATGACCGTACAGCTAAATTAATACAAATAAATCTCAACGTAAAACTCTTAACAAAATAAACAAATAATAAGCCTACTTCTGTTCAATCCATATCAACACAAATTATCAGAGGTGAAAATGACTTGGAATCACTTGTATCTGCATCTCATTCAAATCTCCAAAAATTTTAACTTAACAGTATATTGATAACAATTATTTGATTGAATAAAAAGTTTCTAATTAATTAATTAATAAAAAAATAGCTTTTTTTTCAAAATTTTCACAAAAAAAATTTTCATGAAAATGTACAACTCTAGGTATTATTATACGGGTGTGTGTGTGTGTGTGTGTGAGAGAAAGAGAGAGAGAGAGAGAGAGAAAGAAAGTGCATGCAGTGGCGTATTTTAATATTTTTTTGTAAGGGAGTCCAACATTTAAAGATAGTAACTGTATATAACAGACAGTAATTTATAGAAGATCCACTCAGAATCTAAAAAGTTTTCAATTAGAACCGCCCTCTCCTCCTCCCTTTATTGCAATTTATATCTTTTATACTAATTATTACTTAATTCATTGAAGGATAATTTGTTTGCTTTGAACTTTTTTTAGTTCTGAGGAGGATTCAGCCCCTTGGACCACCCCCCGTAAATTGTATCACGTCAATTGTTCGCCGAAAGTAGTTCGCGCGACAACTGTTCGTGCTTAAATTGTTGGCACGTATGTATATTGTAACGATATTTAATGCCTTAAATTTCAGAGGTCATTTAAGAGAAAAAACAAGACAGGATAGTGTATTATACGGTAAAATAAAATTGAGAACATTCGATTTTTTTTCCAACGTTTCCAAATTTAATCGAACGATAATTT
The DNA here is from genome assembly GCA_025469315.1 of Stegophylla sp. TES_Ste_2020. Taxonomy (NCBI): domain Eukaryota; kingdom Metazoa; phylum Arthropoda; class Insecta; order Hemiptera; family Aphididae; genus Stegophylla; species Stegophylla sp. TES_Ste_2020. The sequence goes on along the minus strand of JAIPRM010002301.1, from coordinate 12,557 downwards.
GAGCACGATAAATGGATATCGAACTATTAAAAACATTATGCCTTTTAGGCTCAACGATTGTATCAATCGTTATTTAAATCGATATTTGTCGGATTAACCGGTACCTATTAATAATTTAAACAAAATTATTTTTAAGAGGTATTGCAAATAATATTGCTCTAAAATAAGGGCGTTCGCCAGTTTTTCGATATTGATAAGAAATATAAACTCACAATTTCAAAAAATCGAAATTCGAGAAATTTGTTCATGCCAACTTTGAAAAATAAAAATTTTAATGCAATTGACGATTATCAAGCCAAAATGTCTTTCCGTTGCATGACAAGCCGAGGATATTTTTTATTTGTGGAGCGAAGTGGAAGTATCAACGAGCGTAGTGAGTCGACCAAACACCCGGTGAACTAACCTACGCTTATATATTTTACGATTTAACCAGTGGCGCAACTAGGATTTTTTCAAGGGGGGGGGGTGTCCATCTATAAATTTTTACTTTAATTATTTAAATATAAGATTATAATCAATGTTAATAAACACTTTACAAGAATTCATTGAATATAAATTTCATGTAACAAAATCTAACTGCCTTTTCTCCGAGTTAACATTTTTATAACGTTATTCGTTGTAGATAAATAAAATTTAGCGTCGCATATTTGACAATATGAATTTTCAAAGCATGTTTTAAGTTTCTCTAAAAATTAAAAAAGGATTTTACTGCATAAATATGTTACAGGTAACTTTAAAATAAATATTCACCTACAAATTGTAGATAGTTGATAGATTGATTACGATAATTTTATTAGACCTAAAACAACAATACTTATTATTTTGAGTAGATATCTTGCTTTTTGGTTTCTACTATATCATAATTTATCATTGCTAATTATAATTTGTAATGGATATTCTAACTCCTATTGATAACCTATTGTTAAGTATTTCATAAAATAGTGAACAATGATAAGATATTATGTTTATTTTATCCTTGATAATTTTTCTGAATAAATGGAGGTTATAATTGTATAGTTAAAAAGATTTTTTTCAATGCTCATTGAATAATATTTCCAAAAATATCATTGAAAGGGTGAGGCTAGACACTCAAAACATCCCCCTTGGTGTAGCCACTAGGAGTGTGGTACAAAAGGCCAACACCCATGTGGCCGACAGACAATCGGCCGACAAGACATTTGGCCGACTAATTAATTTTCAATTAAAATAAGTACATTTACATAATACATATTATTTATATTTTATTAAAAGTTAAAAATATAGTGTATTATTATAGATAATAAGGTAAATATTTATAAAAAAAATTTTAATTTTACATTATACGTCAACACATAAACACATATTATACACTTATACACATCGAATAAAAAAATGAGTGTGTTACTTAAAATTAATTAATTTAAAAAATTAGAACTGTACATTTTACTCAAACAGATATATACATTTACGTTACATATAATATCTACATCATATGAACATTTTATTAGTAGTGCAAATTGTATGCAATACCTCTTAATATTTCGAGAACTGTTCGACTTTTGTCATTAAGAACATTTTTAATTTGATTTTGTCGTATTATGTATTTTGAATTTTGCTTTGACCTAGCTTGACCTGACATTATGATTTGAATTTCGCCTGAAATCATTTTTTTTTTTTTTTTAATTTTAAAAACCGACTATTTTTATTCATAAATTTTACATAAAATAATTAAACTTGAACTTAAAGATAAACCCACACGTAAAAGATAACATAACATCTAAACAACAGTAATCACGTCATATAACTTTTCTAAATTGTTAATTTATATTTTATTTTCGGCGTTTAGTGATGTCGGCCTTTTGTCAATGTCAGCTAAAATACCTTTGGCTATTTGACTGCCGGCCAAATGTCAGTCGGCCGTTTGGATTAGGCCGAATGTCGGTATCTCAGCCACTAGATATAACCTTTCGTACGGAAGAATAAGTACGGTAGAAAAAGTACGTCCTTTTCGTCGTTAATCAACATTAATGCACTATAATATAATTTAGTTCTAATGTTTATTCTTTTCGCAACTCCTGACGCATATCCCCCGTAAATACGCCACTGTGTGTGAGTGAATTTGTGTGCGATGTGTGTGGGTATGTGTGAAGAGATGTCAGGTAGAAAAGTTTCAAAAATTTTCAAGAGAAACTTTTCATGAAATTCGAAAAATTGCAAGACTATTGAAATAAGAAAAAATTGAAAATTTTCAATATCAAAAACTGTATTTTAACTGCCAAGGAATACCTGTGTTCTGTGTACATTGATTAGTATTGTATGCATACATCAAATAATAGATGATATAAAATTAGTTTAAATATATATGGTTGTACTATTAGTATTATGGTATCACTGGTATCTGCTATTATGATGATAATTTTCTACAAACTATACTTTGATACCGTCGATTATTGATCATGTACAAAACAAATTAAAATTTTAAAAGTATCGAATAAAAAATATTCAATTTTTTTGAAAGGTTTCATGAAAACATGAAAAGTTTCTGAAAAATTTCAATAGGTCAATGAAAACATAAAATTTTACATCTCTATATGTGTGTAAAATTCGTGTTTGTGGGTGTAAAGCGTGTACCCGTGAATCGGTACTTAATCGTTATGTCGAAGAACGTTGGCAAACTCGCTATAATTTGCATAAACTCATTAACGCATCAATGATTTCCACAGTTGAATACACGTCATGTTCGTGCGCACGGGGCGTATGAAAAAAGTGTAGCTCGTATGATAGATAATCGTAATCAGTAGGGCTAAGATAAAGTACCTATGAGACATTCACATTTTCATTTATGATTCATTGAATACAGATTTTCAAACTCGAAAAGTGATTCAATCGTCCATGAGTTCAAATACAAGGTTTTTGTTTCGCTTTTATTTTTTAGTCTTTCAGTTTTGTGGTAATTTTTATTAAAATTTTTGCATAACTCGCATTGAATCTGGACAATTGATAGACATTAATATTGTTAACTTCATTATAATAATATATTCTAATATTTGATATTATTTATATTTTATACAAACTTATTAGTTACTATAATAATTGTTCACATTAATTGAATAATCCATTAGAATATTATTTATAATTAATTATGTTTTCTAATTATTATCTTCAATAAAAAGTACTCATTCCGAATATTATTCAAAATTTTGAAAATGTGAAAAAAATGGGTATTTTTTTCTAACACTTTCCTCGTCAAAATTTTCTTTTACTTTTTTAATTTAATAGCGAAATATAAAACTGGCCGAGAAATGTATTATTATTATTTTGTAATATAATTAACCTTTATAATTTTTAAGTATAATTGCTTTATATATAAACTGAAGCTCCATTCAGAATCGTTTTATTGAAGAAATGATTTATCTTTTTTTTTATTATTATTATTCAACATACCTATAAGAATATCTCACCCGAGGTGCAAAGTACGTCCTTTTCAATTAATAAGATTTATTTACATTATTTTTTGTATCAAAAAATGAAAAGTAACAACTAATTTTAAATATACTTAATCAAACAACGTGGGAGTGTTGCATTTGAAGATTATTTTTGACTATGATACTGACTCACCCCTACCCTAATTCATAAATTTCATCCACGCCACTGCCGTTGTAAATACTGTAAGCTGTTTATAGAAACTATCCCGTAAACGATTAAATTCTTTGAACGGCTCTCGAAACTTCGTAATACTCGCGAAAATTAACGCCCCGTAATAATAATTACACAGGTCGTCAACGTCATTAAAACCTGCCTGACAAGCGAAATCCAACCGAAAGCGGCACTGATGATCCGATTTTGTTTGGAGTGGTGGTCAAATGGCGGCACGGCCACCTGACAAAAACGACAGGAAATTAGACGACACATAATATACTGATGAATGAGCAGGGGGTTTAAGTGAAAGGGATCTCAGGGGGTTCAGTTCCCCCTACTTCTGACAGCGCATCAAAAGTCTCCTGTTTAACAATATTCGCCAATAGTTCAGTGGAACACTCAAATATGGGAACATATGCCCTCGTTAAAAATGTTATATATAGTTATAAAATTTGATTTTAGTTTCCACAAAATTTACCAAATCACAGGTATATGTATGTTTTGTTTTAATAAAATAATCGAGTAGTAGTTAACTTCACAAATCAGTAGCAATTTTGGTTCTTTATCTTAGAGAGCCATATTGTTTGGCACATAAATACCCAAATATTTTTAATACTTATATATATATACATACATAAGATATTTAGCGTGCCTTGTATAAAATGTGAAAATTCGGATGAACGTCATTAGTATTTTTCATTCTTCAAATAGTAGGATAAAGGCGGTAGCGCATTAGAATAATTTAAATTTAAAACCAATGATAAATGAATACCAAAAAACTACTCTGGGTGAAGCTCATTTGATAATTTTTCTATAATGTTTTTGAAATTAAAATCAAATGTCATATATCTTTCACATTGAAAAAAATAAAACAAAAACTATTAGTGTAGTTTTCTATTTATATTTTAAGATTCATAATGATTGGCTCAATTATTTTTTTTTTTTTTTTTCATAAGCATTTAAATTTGAAATTTATGATTCCGCATAGCCCAACGGTCTACCATACTCGGTTGTACGGTAAATTAATTAAAAAATTATTCTGGTTTTCTTGTTAATAAAGTAAGATCAGCTGATAAACTAAACTTTAAAAATTCTCTAGTTTTAAATTACTTTTTGAATTTATGATTCCTAGTGAAGCGAAGAAGCTAGTGTTTTTTCCTCAGTTAATAGTATAATAGAGAACTGGATGAGTAAAAAATAATTTTTTTATATTTATTTTTTTTCGTAAGAAAAACACTTTTTCGAAATCCTCGAGTTTTCTTAAAAGTTGGGGACACTACTCAGAATTTTGTTAATACCTCAAAACCATCTTTTTTTTTAATCCAAACTTTATGAAAATTTAAATATAGATATATAATAATATGAGAAATATTATTATACAAGAAAATTTTTAAGATTTGAAAAAAAATTGTTTGTTAATTTTTTTTTTACTCTTTTTTCCTATTAATTTTTTTTACAAAACAATGTTTTTTGTAATATTTATAAAATTAATAAGTTTTGAGTGAAATTGTCTTGAATAAACTGAAGCTCCACTCAGAATCGTTATGTTGAAGAAATGATTTAACTTATCTTTAAAATGTAACACAACCATTTTCAATGGAGAAGCGAAGAATACCGAGAGTGTCCGGCTTTTTTTAACCTGTGACTAATCCTACGTGTTTTGTCATTACTAATCGAAAAATATATAAGTTTGAAATTCTCTGAATTCTGTAAAACTGGTAAGAGGTGAACGTGACAATTAATTTCTTTAACCGTTTTTAAAAGTACCTAATGCATTTTTGGAATAGATAATTTTTAATACATATGAAACAAAATTTCTGTTATTTATCTTTTTCATCAATTTTTTTCCTATTCTCAATTATTTTTATGACGTGTTTATTTTTTTATAACTCATTGAATTACACTTTGAATTTTTTCAGTCATAAGTATATATTTTTTAACATATTACAATTATAATAAATATGACAATTTTACATTCGACAATATGTTCATGGTATTTTTGTTCTCATCGAAGGTTATTAAAATATTTTATAAAAATTCTAACTCATTATGTATAACCTATAGTTATTATTACTTTTATTTATTTTTATTTTTTTTTAGTTTTGATCATTTTATCCTGTTATATATATATATATTTGTATTTTATTCAAGTATGTCATTTTTGTAGAACAATTTTCGAAATGTTAATTAGACATATTATTAGATATAATTAGACAATAACTCATATTATTTTTGATTATAAATTTTATTTTCGTTGATTCCGCAGCTTATTTTTAATCTATTTCGACTATTGATCTAAGTACTCTCGACATCGGTAAAAATCGAATTCACTATCGTATCTTAAAATGGCTAAAACATTAACGTTGTAAAACTGTTGTCGAATGCTTGTACTAGGTATCCACTACATTGTCCTTAACATAATTGAAAATATCTTAATCTCAGCGGGGAAAAAAAAATATATATATAAACATAGACGATAGGCGAGGTAGTGGTAAGACTGACACTAATGGTAAGATAGGACAACGTTATAACACTGAAACGTCCGAAACTATTAACTTCACGAAAATAAAAGTTTAATTAAAATAGTTTCTACGGTGATCAGTGACGTGATTACGGGAATAGAGGGGGGCATAAAAGAGATGGATCCCCTAGAGCCCTTTTAGATTCGAAGCAAAGCAAAGGCGTTTAATGTGACTACATTTTCACGTAGGTAGTTTCACTCGATTAAAAGTTCTGTCCAGCGTCTTTGTACATCAGAAATTTCTTCTACTTGGTATGCTGTGAACAGATTAATTTTCTCTCAAAATTTTTTAGCGTACGGAAAAACTATTAAAATTTGTAATAAAAAAAGCCGGATATACTTCGCACGACGGGTGGGATTCTCTTGACGAATGTATTGAACTTTAAAGAAACAATAAATCATTTCTTCATTAAAACGATTCTGAACGAGGGAAGTTAATTATATAAAAAATGAATGAGAAAAAAAAATGTTAGAAAAATGTCCAAAATTTTTTTTTTACATTTCAAAATTTTCTTGCGCCAAAATCTTTTTTATATGATTTTCTATCTATGTTTAAATTTTCATATAGCTCGGATTAAAAAATTATGGTTTCCGAGTCGTTTTTGTCAAATTTTGAGTAGTTTTTTCCAAAAAAAGAATAAAAAATTAAGAATTGAGAAATTCAAAAAATGACCTCTTTAAAGTACCATCTTGAGACAAATTCGATTTCAAAAAGTTGCTGATCGAAACTTTTGGACAAGTATTTCCATACGAAAAGTTTTACACAGAAAAATAAAAAATAAAAAAATAAACATTATTGAAAAAACATTAGCTTCTTCACTTCGTTCAGAATCTAAAAGCAAATTATGTCAAACGTTAAATTTATATGAAATTAGTTATTAAATTATTTATTTTATTTCAGTTCAAAAAATAAAAAGTAGAAACTTAAAATGTTGACTCGTCATCAGAAAAAACGTAATAAAGATTTTTTTATTTGAGTAATAAAAATGACCAATTTTTTGCTAAAAAAAAGATAATTTTAAATAATTTTTTTATAAATAATTTAAGTTATTTACAAAAGAAATTAATTCTAAATTCGCAAATAATTATGTTGGAGTAAAAAATTTACCACATGTTTGCCTATTATTGTCATTCCAAGTTTTCGTAAATATCGATTTCATAAATGCTGAAAAAACTGGTTTTTTTCTATAAACGTAAACTTATATATAAATATATATGCATATAACGTTTACGAGTGAACAAAATATCTAACCACTTCCCACTTGTAAAGTTATTTATTGAGCCAACTCTTAAGAAAACTTTTTAATTAATGCTTCAAGTTTCTTGTGATATTTGTTTTTGAGTAATGGCTAAATTACTAAAATTGGTTACATGAAAATCTTGATTACGATATATTTTACTGTAACTAAGACTCTTTGATAGTTTTCTGTCACGCTTATCAAAACAATCGAGATTTCAAAAAATAACCTTTTAAAATAACCATAAATTCTATCGAAAACTTGTACTACATTCACTAATCCAAGCACTTTGTTGAGTAGAAAAAGTGTTCACAGGAAAGCAAAAAAAATAATAATAATTAAACATCATCGGAGACATTGTTAAACCACTAGTGGCTCATCACTCCACTCTAAACCTGAAAAAACAGTGTTCACTATAGAATTTTGTTTTCACGCTAATAGAATCAAAATAATTAATGTAATTAATGTTCAATTAAATTTAACGACACATTTATATTTTAGTATTTAGTAGCAACAATTTTAAATTATTTTAGTTTTCGCAGTTGTTCGTGTATTAAGTTATATGCCAATGTGGTACGATAATAGACATTTTAACATTATTAATTCAAAACTTATAAATAGGTTCGGTATTCCAAAATCGTAATCCAAAAAACTTGTAATTGTTTTTAAATTTTTAATTCCTTTAATAAATTACGGTTATGTACCAGTATTAAGGATACGGTTCCTAATATTTAAAGGTGCAGTTACTTTAAGTAGAATTTTTCCCCTTTCTGCTGAACATATTGTGTGTTAGTCCACACCTAATTGTTAATGCATAAATTAATACAAAATATAAGTGGTCGGGATAAAATATAGCTGTTTTTTTTTTTTTTTTTAACGTCCATGTTTTAATCTATTATTATTTTAAATATTTCTCACACATAGTTTAAAACAAAATATTCTAAACACAACAACTTTGCAGGTTTGGGTTTTAAGTTATATTTTAGGTTCAGTGATGAGTGATATCTATGTTTAAATCTTCATAAAGTTTGGATCAAAAAATGATAGTTTCCGAGTCTTTTTTGTCAAATTTTGGGTAATTTTTCCAAAAAAGAAAATTGAAGAATTGAGAAATTCAAAAAATGACATCTTTAAAGTGACAACTAGAGGCAAATCCGGTTTCAAAAAGTTACTGATCGAGACTTCTGGATAAGTAGATCCATACAAATAAGTGTGTACAGGAAAAAAAAGAAAAAAAATGAATATCATTGTAAAAACACTAGCTTCTTTACTTCGTTCAGAATCTAAAATTAATTACCTAGGTCTTATCTGCATAAATGAATAAAGAAGTAAGTAACTAATCAGCATTTAAAATGTAAATTATGAAAATTTACTTAAAAACTCGTTGTATGACGTGCGTATTTATTTCAATAATCATTTACTCATTTAGCCATTTTACATCAAATACATTACCACAATTTTATATCACATTTTTATTTAACTTTGATTTAATTGATTTAATTTCAAACTAGAAAATATGTGCAAAGTTTAAACTACCTTCTCTAGCATTCAACCGTCTATTGAGCTGGTAATCTAATATTTATCTAGATATTATTTTTGCTATTTGAACTCAACACTAGTAAGTTTTTCATTCATACTCGCGGGTTTCCACAACATAATACACCACTTCGTAAATCCTAAATCCACTGTGATCTTACAGAAATCTAAAACCTATCGGCCGGCCAAAATAAACGCAAACCTAAATAAACGCGTCAAGGACAATAATATTGTGTAACACTCGTTGTTTGTACGATTATAATTACCATGAGAATCTCGCGGTCGAGCAATTTATAATAATAATATGCAGAAAACAATCGATACCAGGTATATACTCTAATTTGAATCTAAATTAAAATCCGTTCATTCATTATTATTTATGTGGTCAACCGATGTTCAACTCGATAGCTATTAACATAACCCTCAAAGTGTCATTCAACTTTGACACGTCAACAAGTGAACCGAAAGTGTGTCCATAGCCCATTATAAACATTCTCCACTTTCATGGAACACTATTCGAAATTAAATAAAAACCGAGTTAATATGACTTTCGCAAGGTAATAAATCAAATGAACCAATTCACAATTAAAAAAAAAAATCATCAACAATTTAATTTTCATAATTGTTTAAGTATGTTAATTGGTTTTTCAACGATTTCGATATAATATCTAGTTTAGTTAAGTTAATTTGACTTTTGGTCGTTAACTATTATTACATTTATAACGCGCTTAACATCGAATTTTCTTAGCATAACATATTATTATAATTACACACAGAAACTTACAGATGGTTTAAAATATCCTAGTATCGATATTTATGCACGACATATTATTGTTATCTATGATATCAGTTGATATAAAAGTTCAGTGATTATCAATGGGAGGGAGGTGATACCGTAAGTGGGCCGTGATCATATTTTGGGTAGTAAGGAGCAGTGAGTAAGTTTTGGGAGATAGGATGGTGTTTAGCATAATATAACATATTATATTTACATTAAAACCTTAACACTGAAGAAAAATAAAAACTAAAGTATAAATACTTTGTTAAACTTACATATAATATATATATATATATATATATAATTTACATATAATATTGTATTTTTTCTAAATTTTTTGAAGATATTTTGTCCCTATAAGTTCCTTAACTTGTAGTAAAGGGGACCGTTAACCCCTTTGCGACTATTTAAACAGCAGATATACAGATTCAATAAGAAATGATCGAAAATTCAAGTAATGGGATATTAAAAACCATCCCAGCTCTGAGAAAGCCAATATTATGCATTTATTTTCTATTTAGTTTTCATTTATACACTTTTAAAATATTACATTATTTTTTTCTTTTTAGGGAATGCTAAAAAATAATTTTCTTTTGAGAGGGTGTGACTTTAAAAAAGTTGAGAACCACTGTTTTAGATTCTCAGTGGAGCAAAGAAGCTAGTGTTTTCACAATGATGTTAATTTTTTTTTCTATTCTATTTTTCTGTAAAAACTTTTTCGTATGGAAATACTAATCCAAAACTTTCGATCAGCAACTTTTTGAATCGAAATTTTCCTCTAGACTGTACATTTATGAGGTACCTGCCCAAAATTTAACAAAAAAAACTTGAAAACTATTTTTTTTTTATCCAAATTTTATGAAAATTTTAATATAGATAGATAATAATATAAGAAATATTTTGACGCAAGAAAATTTTGAAAATGTTATGAAAAAAATGTTGGATATTTTTTCTAACACTTTTTTTCTCATACAATTTTTTCTTTTTTTTACTTTTCTAAGTTAATAGTGAAATATAAAATTGGCCGAGTAAAGTATTAGTATTATTATTATTATTATTATTTTATAATATTAATAACCTTTATAATTTTTAAGTAAAATTGCTTAATATAAATAAACTGATAATTATATTAAGTTATTTAGTCTTACATAATGAACAATGAACATTAAATATTTAACATAATATTATAGCAACCAGCTTCCAGCATATTATGTCAGTTCTAAGTAATTTTATAATTTTTACTGTAATTTATAATTTATTATTAACCGTAGCACAGTCAGTGTATACATATTTTTTATTTTTTAACGGATTCTAGAACGAATAAATGCAAAATATTTTCAAAAACCAGAAAGGAACGAGTAAGTAATGTAAAAAATGCAATCGTATATTTTTTAAAATAGCATCCGAATTTTCGGAATAGCATTGAAAACTTAGTGACATGAGAAACATTCGTATTACTTACATTCGGTGCACTGCAGAATGAACATAACTATTATCTATGGTCATGTAAAACATTTATTTATAAAAAAAAAAATTAACATGTCAAAATATCGACATCTTTTGGATGTTATATTATTATCAATTTCAAATCGGAAGATTTTTTTTAAATTTTATCAATGTGGATATTTTTTTTTTTTTGTTATTATTACTAAGGCCATCCTAGTACATTGTACGCGAAAACAGCTAGTTTTGACAAGAGATTTTCATTTTTATTTTTATTCTCTGGACTTAAATGTTATTACAACGAGGAGTGAGTAAGTTCTCCGCGCTTACACAAAAGAAAACGTTACAAAAGAAAATGTATTCGATTAAATTTTTGTCGAGGATAAACAATTTACGTTTCGCCGGGAAAAATTATTTCGATATTATAAGATAATAATAATAATATTAATAACATTTTAAATGCATAAAACGAAGGCTGAAATATTATTATAAAATTAATGAATAATTAAAAGTACGACCTGCAGACCCGTCCGGAACAAATATGCGTTCTGCTCAAAAGGAAAACGTATAATCGATTTAAACAATTATAAATCAAGTACACGTATATCACATTTACAATTAGATCATTAGCTCGACGTTCCTAATAACTTTTCCGGTGTAATTAAATCTAAATTCAATAAACAGAATAAAATGCGCGTAATCGAATATCTTATTTGTATTTTATTACGATCGACGTTTCGATGAGCGTTACGCTCTACTGCGCGTATTTTCAAGAAATAAGTGAGAAATGAAAAAATATATAAATAAAAAATAAAAAGTGAAAACAAAAATGTCAACGGCGAACGGAGCGTTTCCTATAAAATATTCATGTACGTACGTTAACTTACAATCAAATATATCTACGCGAGTGAAGTATAAAAATGAATAAAAGTATGTAGCTACCTACCTACTACTCTGTTTATTATCAGCGCTCATAAATTACAGCTCTAAAAAAGGGCGTTATGAGTGCTGTAATATTATGTTCTTAAAAATATTCATATGAGCGTTAAATATGCACTAAAAAAAAAAACTATAATACGCAATAAAAAAAACAAATCATGTACAAAACTTTTCCCTTTTATTGTTGAAAAAGCCGGACATACTTCGCACGATGGGTGTTCTTCGCACGATGGATGGGACTCTCTTGACGGGTGTATTTAATTTTAAAGAAACGATAAATCATTTCTTCAATAAAACGATTCTGAACGAGGGAAGTTAATAACATAAAAAAAAAATGTTAGAAAAATGTCCAAAATCTTTTTTCACATTTTCAAAATTTTCTTGCACCAAAATCTTTTTTATAGGATTTTCTATCTATGTTTAAATTTTCATAAAATTCTGATCAAAAAATGATGGTTTTCGAGTCGTTTTTGTCAAATTTTGG
>JAIPRM010002300.1:0-31287 GCA_025469315.1 Stegophylla sp. TES_Ste_2020 | reverse complement strand
TTTTTTAATCAGTCATGTCAAATTTTAATTAAATAATAGCTTTAAATTTAAATCGATCGTTTTCACCATTAAAATTCAAATAAACACGGATTAATATTCTGTTATAAAATCGTTGAACGCACTCAATATTATTTTTTTATTAAAAATTATTTTTTTTCTGTGTACAACTTTTCGTATAGATATACTTGTCCAAAAGTTTCGATCAGTAACTTTTTGAAACCAGATTTTGTCTCTAGATTTTATTTTAAAGAGGTCATTTTTTTGAATTTCTCAATTCTTCAACTTGTTTTTTTTTGGAAAAACTACCCAAAATTTGGCAAAAATGACTCGGAAACCATCACTTTTCGATTCGAATTTTATGAAAATTTAAACATAGATAGAAAATCATATAGGAAAGATTTTGATGCAAGAAAATTTAAAAAATGTGAAAAAAAATAATTTGGACATTTTTCTAACATTTTTTTTTCTCATTGTTTTTTATATTATTAACTTACCTCGTTCAAAATCGTTTTATTGAAGAAACGATTTATCGTATCTTTAAAATTAAATACACCCGTCGTGCGAAGAACACCCATCGTGCGAAGTGCGTCCGTCTTTTTTTAATTAACATTCATTTGAATCGAAATTTTAAATTTTAGTGATTATAAAAGCTATTCACAAAATCAGACTTAAGAAAACATTCGTGAGAAATCTTTTAGTAAAAATGTACTTCTATCGGGTTGAGAATTAAATGTTTTAAAATGTTTCGGTTATCAAAAAACGTTATTTTACGAGAAAATGACCATTTTTGTATAAATTCTAACTCAAAACGGTAATAAAACGAAATTGACTTATGATTTTTGAAATTTTTCAGGGCTGCTACACATATAAACGAGTAAAATTTTACCAATTTTTGTTGCTTACAAAATAGTAAGCAACAAAATTTGCAACAAAATTTCCAAATTTTTTATGGAAAATTAATTATAAAAAGAAGATATTTTCAAAATTCTATAGTTATTTTAAAAATAATCAGACTGTATTCAATATTTGTACGTTATACACTATTATTGATTAAAGTTGATAATAATTGGTGAATATGTTTTGTAGTAAGTTACGACTAAACTACTAAAATTATGATACATAGACTAACCCGATCAATTTTAAGGGTAGATGAAGTGTTTTTATAAAAAAAAAAATCTAATTTCACATCATTGAAAACTCAAAAGTAGCTTCTTCGCTTCGCTCAAAATCTAAAATAAACATAACTTAAACATCTTAAATGGAAAAATGAAATAAAAAAGAAATATATAATTAGTTGAACCACTGTTTTGTTTGCTCGACTTAGAACTTTCAAACTAAAACAATTTTCACGACATTTAATACTGCAAGTATAATAAATAATTATGTGTTGTGTTAATTAAAACTATAGAAATAAAAAAAAAAAAACATTTGATAGCTTTAAATTTTTTAGTTGAATCCAATCTTCAAATTAATCTTTTAATCGATATCTCACTTTTTTTGTATACGATTTATTTTCCATCTTCTATTCAGTTGAATCAGTAAACTCTAAACAGTCGTTTTCATTTATTTCCAATTTTAAAATTACACGTTTATACAAGTTATTTTGGGATGTTCAGTGATTATTTATTTGGAAAAGAGAGAAGGAAGTTTGAGTATCACAACAATAAATTAGTGTTGTAATATTTCCGGAATAAATCTAACGATTTGACTTTTTACTAATAATTTTATTTTACCTATATGAATATAAATTCATAAAAATAACAATAATAATAATAATAATGTAATTTGCATATTTTTGCGAATAAAATAACTGGTACATTTAACAACACGTGTCAAATGTTACAAGTTGTGTATGCAAAATATACTGAAAAATGTACTTTTATTATTTTTCACGGTTGACTTCTCAACCGTCACAACGTAATTTCACGTGATAATAATAATCGCTTACAAAGTAAGTGGAGTTTTAAAAACTGTATAGTATACTTTTTGCACTCGAATGAAAAAAAAAAACTGTTACTTGCGTAAAACGTTCGAATGACACGATAAAAATATTATGTAAAAACCAAATCAACAGTCAATTATTTGTTAGTTTTTAGATTCTGAACGAAGCTTATATTTTTACAATGATGTTTATTTTTTTTTTCTCTTTCTGGATACACTTTTTCGTATAGAAATACTTGCCGAAAAGTTTCGATCAGTATCTCTATAGAACCGGAATCGTACTTAGATGGTACTTTAGTGAGATCATTTTTCCAATTTCTCAATACTTTTTCCAAAAACTGTCGAAAAAATTGACGAAAAACGGCAAAATATGCAATTACCGAAATTTCCGTAAAACTGAAATTTCTTTTTACAATAACTTCTAAAATAATGCAGCTAGGGACTTGAAACTTTCACCAACCACTAAAAATAGTTACGAAAACAATTCATAAAAATTTTAAAAAGATTTGATCAATTTTGAGTTGAGTACAGCGTTTCGGAAATTTCTCATTTTTTGTTGGTTTTTATGTAATACAATTTTTGATTTTTAATATTAAGACTTGACAATTTAATATGATCTTACTGGCAAATATGTCTAATTGATCTGAATAAATCTCAAAAATCGTTAGTCAACTTTGCAACAATAGTCTTCTAAGTATTTTATTCTATTTTGAAAATTCAATATTTTCGGTTA
This sequence comes from Stegophylla sp. TES_Ste_2020, assembly GCA_025469315.1. Taxonomy (NCBI): domain Eukaryota; kingdom Metazoa; phylum Arthropoda; class Insecta; order Hemiptera; family Aphididae; genus Stegophylla; species Stegophylla sp. TES_Ste_2020. The sequence goes on along the minus strand of JAIPRM010002300.1, from coordinate 28,613 downwards.
TTATAGGTACTAAATACCTACCATTCCACCTACAAGGTCATCATCAAGTAATGTTTTGTGGCGTAATCGTGACGGAACCGGCCTATCACGTGACAATACGGGGGTTCGATTCCAGCCCGGCACTTCGAATTTTCGCATTTTTTTTTTTTTTTTCTTATAGTATTAACTTCTTTCGTTCAGAATCGTTTTATCGAAGAAACGATTTATCGTTTCTTTAAAATTCAATACACCCGTCAAGAGAATCCCACTGGACGTGCGAAGAACACCCCGACGACACTTTTTTTAAAATTATTAACGTTCTGTTTAATTTTCGAACAACAATATTTTACCGCGTCGATCGTTGAAAAAAAATATTATTTATTAGGTTGTTCACATAGTAGTATATACTATATTCAATAACAGATTGCCAATGAACGGTGTTGGAGAGCAGTCGGGTTTGAATGGATTAACACTTGTCGATTTTAATATGTAAATTTATGCAGTTTTGTCGCGTTAAAAAGTCTGCGAATTTTAACAACGAAGTTTCGCACTTTCCGTCTAAATTAAATAAGTTTTTTTTTCCGCCGTGAATAATTGCTCACTCTGAGCTCTCTACTCGTTCCGTTACAAACTTAACCGATAGAAAAAAAAAAAAAAAAAAAAAAAATGAAAAGACTTTATATATTCAACTTTTCTGCCGAAACACAGTCGTATTGGGTTTAAAAAAAAAGAAAAGAATGTTCCGGAATTTCTATTGGACATTTTATACACTAGTATTTTTAACGATACAAATCAAATTTATTTACTTTAATCCAATAATAAAGCTCTCGGTCGACCAATTATTACTTTTTCGGTTTTATTATCTTTTTTTTTTTTTTTTTCGAAATTCGAAAGACTGCGTTATTATTTTAATATTTATGTATTTTGAATATAACTCGAGAACTACTTCTTGTAAAATACATTGTTGTAGAATACAACTAAATAATATAAATCCTAATTATGAAACAAGAATAATGAGTATTTATGACCCGCACGCGTATGATAAAGGTGAGACAGCTATTCGGTGAAGCGAAATAAGTTGATGTGAAAAATAGTTTTACTATGTCTGTTTATCATTGTTATTATTTACGTCCAAAAGTAATTAAATTTCGGAAAAAAACTCGAAATTTTTCGGCGAATAAATTTTTTTTTATTTTTAGTTTAGGATTTTTTTCACGCCGGAGACTAATTAAATTTTACCAAATATAAAAATAAAAACTATTTTATACAACTGTTTCATATAAGTTATATTTCAAACACTTATAAACATGGCCAATGTTTATATAAACCCATCAACTATATAAATTATGCAATTATGCTTCAAAAATTACAAGAATATTCCCTTCGAATATGATCTAAAAAATAATAATAATAATAATTTTGAAAAAAAACCTAAGGAAATTCGAAAAAAATTTTTTATTATTATTATTACCTATTTACTAATTACTGTAAGTCAATCTAAACAAAAATGTTTTACAAGTATTTTTTAATATTTTAATTTGAAATTTTCAACCTGTTGAAGCTTAATATTAATTAATATTAATTAATATTAGCTTAATATTTAATATTGAGTGGCATTTTTTCAGGGTTATTTTCTTAAATATGTAAACCAAACAAAAATTTCGATATTTTTTATGATAAAAACTTAATAATACAAATAATAATAATTTTTAGCCAATGTATTGCATTGTAAAATTATTAATTTGGATACTTGTAAATTGTACAGATTAGATTTAAAAGTTATCTAGTTAGTATCTCATTTTTAATAAATTGAAACCCCATCCGGATGAAACAAATTAACAATATTTAAAACGCTGGAAATAAATTTATCAGATCACATGCTGATAAGAACTTTTAAATTTTTTGTTAATTTTGAACAATTATTTCGTAACAACTGATATATATATAATATATATATATATATATATATTATATATATGTAATTAAAAATGTCTTAAAAATATACAAAATCCTAAAATATTTCATAAAAATTCAAAAATAGCGAAAAAACGCGAAAATTTGCAAATTACAATTATATTTTGTGTACACGATCGACAGGCGTTGAAAGAAGTTTGGGTATAAACCAGTAACCAGTGTTATCAACCGATAAAAATATGGTCAAATCATGTTCTAAATATCTGCCCTACGAATAAACCAATATCCGATTTTTAAAACTTGTCGTTTTTTTTTTTTTTTCTTATCGATTCAGGAGATTTCGGTGTAAAATGTATATTTGTTATTTTATTTATTTTTTTTTTTTGACAGTATCTGAATAACAGATTAGGAAAATAAGAGGAATAGTTCACGTTCAGAAATAATACACTGAAAATAAAATTATAACTCTTAGGAAATATAATTTAATTTATTTTTTATACAACACAAATTATCATATCTCTAACCGTTCGTTAAATATAGTTAAATAACCGTGAATAATTAATTTATCCAAATTAAATAAATATTTTGTATTTGATTATTTTTCTTCGAAAATAATAGACTCAAAAGAAATTTGAAAAAATTACATTTTTTATTAAGCTCATCACGATCTACATTTAAAGTACTGTACATTTTTAGGCTAAATAAAATAGTTTTAAAATTAAGTTCGAAAAACTATAAAACTACCAATTTTGGCTATTTTTCAACCCTTTTGGGACACGTGAAGGGGGTGAGTGATCATGTCCAAATTTAGCGTAAATTACTTTCTTATGATGGTTAAGAAAATAGGGGAGTGCGACTTCAAAAATATTAATTTTTTTTTTCTTCATCTATAACTAAAAACCACCCTACTCCTACACTCGAAACTGTCCGTTCTTGCCCAAGTGGTTCCAAAACCAAAAAGTTTTATGCGACTACGTAAAATAATATCGTGTTACATCCGTCCAAACGGCCGAGTCGGCGTGTGACAAATAACGGGGCTACTCCGCGTATTTCTGTCACGAATGTAACCGAGTGACAGCTAGAAGACGTGCAAACACTCGACGCTAGAAAATATCACGTGTACATAAAACGATATATTTTACAAATCACGAGGTGAAAAATTGTCGACCGGGGACGTGCGCAGGTTTTGGGTGTTCAAAAACACCCCCCCCCCCTCTCAAAAGTTTGGATTTATTCCCTGATTATATAACTTACAATATCTTATTATTAGGGCTGTGAATTTGTAGGAAAGTGCATTTTTTTTTTTTTTTTGGTAATTGTGAAACATAGCCTTGTAAGCACATAATTTGAATTATGTAACAACGAATCAATGTATACAACTTTTATATTGCGTTTTTTTTTTTTTTGCATTTTTGGACGTTTTTAATTTTTAGGTCAATTTTTTGTATTTTTAAGTCATATTTTCCTTTTTTAGTTCATTTTCCGGTATTTTTAAACAAATTCCGTCAATTATAACATCTTACGAAAACCTTTTTTTTTTTTATTTTACACAGGTTGTATATACGTCAAATTAAAAAAAATAATAATAATTAAAATTAAAAAATAGCAATGAATAGCATTATACAAAATTCCGAATTCAATCAACAATTTTATTTTTTTTTTTTATTAAATAAACATATTTTTATGCAAGTAAAATTAAATCTACTAATGTAGTAATGTATAATATCCAATATAATCAATATAAATATAAAAATTAAGTTAATAACCATTTTAAGTGCATATTTCATTGCATTTTTTTGACATTTTAATGCATTTTTTAAGGTTTTTTAGTACATTAAATTCACAGCCCTACTTATTATAATATCATGTGATATACTTTAATAGTCAGGTATAATATAATCAATGGCGTAGTTTCGGGGAGGGTTTAGGGGGCTTAAATACCTCCCAGAACCAAAAAAATTAATGTATAATTATAAAGTAAAAACGGCAAAATGCATATATATATATATATTTTTTTTTTTTTTTATGGAAACACTTTTTCATATTGAAATATTTGTCCTAAAGCTTTATACAGTAATTTTTTAGACCATAAATCACAAAAGTGGTACTTTAAAGAAGTCATTATTCATAATTTTTAATACTTTGTTCAAAAACGGAGATAATCTGTCGAAACATTTTATAAAATGGATTAATATTCCGTAAACGAATTTTTTTATTAAATCGATTTAATTAATTTCTCTAATTCCAAAACTAATTGGACAAGAATCTTGAAATGTTCACCCATTATCAACAACAATCAACACAGATTATTAGTTACTCCAAAAGTTGTATTGCTTAAATCATGATTGTATTGACAATACCTTATCATAGACGAATTTCGAATAGAATGTAAATATATATGTTACAACTGTTAAACATACCTACCTACTCAATATAAAAGTGACATTTTTTTTTTTTTTTTTGGTGTAATTAACTGAAGCTCCACTCAGAATTGTTTTTTTGAAGAAACGATATATTGTTTCATTAAAGTTCAACAAAATCACTACTAAGTATTCCACCCGAGGAGCGAAGAATACTGTCTTTTTATGTTTTCGTACAATAACACAGTACTATAAGTATCGTAATTTTTCATTTTCCATAAGGTTTTATTCATTTTTCTAATAAAATCACGAATTTATTTAAAAATTTTGGTTGAAAATAAAAAATATTTTTTGGATGATTTTTGTTTTTTAATAAATATTTTAATCTATGTATGTAAATATTTAAAACAATCACTAAATATGCATTTTTAAAAACCCCTCCAAGAAAAAAATCGTATCTACGCCACTGAATATAATATTACACTACTTCTATGGAGGAGGGCTGGTTAAAGCATAATTTAAATATTTTACACCAACAAATTTGAATTTAAAAAAAGAACCTCGGCACTTCACACCTCGGGGTTTTCTTCGCTCCTCGCGTGGGATATTCTTATAGGTGTATTGAATTTTAAAGAAACGATTATAAATCATTTCTTCGATAAGACGATTCCGAACGAAGCTTCAAATTATTCGAGACAATATCATTTAAAAATTATAAAAACTGTTGTAAAAAAAAAAAGACCAAAAAAAAATGTATTTTTTAATAGGCCAGTTTTATATTTCACTATTAACTAAAAAAAGTAAAAAAAAATATTTTTTGATGAGAAAAAAGTGTTAGAAACAAAAAATTTCAAAAATATTTTTCCAGATATTAAAAATTTTTTCATAGTATTACCTGTCTATACTTCAATTTTCATAAAGTTTCGATTCCAAAAAAAAAGATAGTTACCGAGTTTAGTTTTACAAATTTTGAAAACTTTTTCCCAAATTTTGAGAAAACTATTAAAATTTCGAAAAATGGCCTCTTAAAAGTATCATCTAGACACAAATTATAATTCAAAATATTGCTGGTCACGAGTTTTGGACAAGTAAATTTATACAATAACGTGTACAAATAAAATAAAAAATAAAAAAATCTGAAAAAACATCATTATAAAAACACTTGTTCCTTCGGTCCATTCAGAATCTAAAAAAAATATTCAAATAAGATTTATAAATATAATTCTTAATGTATGCCCGTTGTAAATGTATGTAAGTACAAACAAATTATAAAATGTTTACAGACCTAAGCTACACATGAAAAACAATTGTTGCCGCCTACAGCTAAATGCTATCAAATAAATTGTAGATATTATCTAAAGCTAATAAAATTATAGTTACAATTGAACGTCCTTTTTCTTCCCTTCGTAGATTGAAAACGTATTTCTGTGACAAAACAGGCGAAAAAAATTGAATGCATTAAAATTTTTAATCATACATTGAGAAACACGCTATATATTTGTGGAACTGTGAATATAACTGCTATAATTTCCGGGGGAAAAAAAAAAAATTGGAAATAAGAAAGTTATATAATCAATAACTGATTTTCCAATTTTCAAAACACCCTCCGAAACTTTTTTCTGCGAACGTGCATGATGTCGACAGTTAAGGGTAGTGATGTTGCTTGGTAATATTACTTAAGGGAAGTAAGTTAAAGTTAGTAATTTTTCGGGAAAGTAATTTCAATAAAATACTTTCTCGTTTTATCGGTATTTTTTTTTTTTCATCGTTTATTATGCTAAACACTTCGAAACAGTACAATCAGGAGACCTGTAGGAAACAGTCATGGACGTAAAACTTGAACTTAGTTCCATTGTGATTTTTTTTTTTTTTTTCAGTGGTCATAACGATTAACTGAACACACACATACACACACAGCTAACAATATTTATTCAAAATGTATTGTAATTTCATACTAGTTAATGCATAGATATAAGTATTATATTAATTGTATAATATTTTATTTTATTGTCTTTTTTTTATTTTATTTTTCTTGCAGATATATTACTGTAACGAACGATTCACATTATTAAAAATATGTATGCAATTGGGCCTGGCCCGTTTAAAACTTAAATAAATAAATTAATTAATGACTGAACCACTGACCAAATAGAATGGTAATTCTAGAGAGCCTAAATAATATAGGCTCTCTAAATAATACGATGTTTTTTTATAAATATGATAATGAACCTTAAAGATAAATATAAATCAAATTGCAGAATTATTATTAGTATTTTTTTTTTTTTTTAACCATAACCTGTCATGTGTAAATACAATAAAATAAAATGTTCCTATCTATAAATGTATATTACTCAAATTTAGTAATAATGAGTAATATTACTGGAAATTTACTGGAGTAAGTTTCCCCAAAAATAAATTAACGATAATTTAACATCACTAGTTAAGAGTGAACACGACTAGTATAACCGCAGACAAAATAACGTTGAAAAACCAAATATAATTTTAAAAAGCCGGACATACTTCGCGTGATGGGTGTTCTTCGCACGACGGGTGAGACTCTCTTGACGGGTGTATTGAATTTTAAAGAAACGATAAATTATTTCTTCAATAAAACGATTCTGAACGAGAGAAGTTAATAATATTAAAATAAATGAGAAAAAAAAATTTTAGAAAAATGTCCAAAATTTTTTTTTCACATTTTCAAAATTTTCTTGCGCTAAAATCTTTCTTATATGATTTTCTATCTATGTTTAAATTTTCATATAGTTCGGATCGAAAAATGATGGTTTCCGAGTCATTTTTGTCAAATTTTGGGTAGTTTTTTCCAAAAAAAAAAAATTGAAGAATTGAGAAATTCAAAAAATGACTATTCTAAAGTACAATCTAGAGGCAAATCCGGTTTCAAAAAGTTACTGATCGAAACTTTTGGACAAGTATATCTATACGAAAAGTTGTACACAGAAAAAAAAAATAAAATAAACATCAATGTAAAAACACTAGTTCAGAATCTAAAAAATAATAATAAACGCTCTAAAAGACCGGAAAATTTTAAAAATTACCCAAAAGCCATAAATATTATAATAATTTATTAATTATTATAACTATAAATATTTATAACATTGCTTTAAAAGCAACATATGAACATTTTTATACGAATAATTTGACGAAGGCTTCATATCATATCAAACTCACGCGTTTCATTCACACGTGACGCGTGTCGAACACTTAGTTACTGCGTGTATTATAATACGCCAGAGGCCACAACTAAAGTGAGAAGTTGAAGTTCAACCCCCCTCCGTCCTCCCATCCAACCGCCACGATTTCAAAACGTGTGAGAAATTAACAAGAAACCATTACGTCTCTGTGTTTGATATAATAATAATATGTTTTGTGGCTGTTTCTCGAACTTGCAGACCTAACATTTATTTCTTCACGCGTGTGTCTCCGGACCAGTGCCAATTTTATTTTTGTCTTAGGCTATTAAAAAAAACCTTCCGAATCGATATTTATTTAATACTCACATTTTAGATTCTGAACGAAGTGAAGAAGCTAATGATTTTACAATGATGTTTATTTATTTTTTTTTATTTTTTGTGTGTACAACTTTTCGTATAGAAATACTTGTTCAAAAGTTTCGATCAATAACCTTTTTGAAACCGGATTTGCCTCTAGATTGTACTCTAAGAGAGGTCATTTTTTGAATAACTCAATTCTTCAATTTTTTTTTTGGAAAAAACTACGCAAAATTTGACAAAAACGACTCGGAAACCATCATTTTTTGATCCGAATTTTATGAAAATTTAGTCATAGATAAAAAATCATACAAGAAAGATTTTGGCTCGAGAAAATTTTGAAAATGTGAAAAAAAATGTTGGACATTTTTCTAACATTTTTTTTTTTTCATTTATTTTTTATATTATTAACTTCCCTCGTTCAACATCGTTTTATTGAAGAAATGATTTATCGTTCTTTAAAATTAAATACACCCGTCAAGAGAATCCCACCCGTCGTGCGAAGAACACCCATCGTGCGAAGTATGTCCGACTTTTTTTGAACCTTATGTTTGACGAGTAACGTCAAAAACTCCTTAAAACAACAAACATTCCATTCGTGGACAGTAGAAAAGTGTATTGAGATAACAAATTTTTTTTTTTTTTTGGAAAAACTACACAAAATTTCACAAAAAAGACTGGGAAACCATAATTTTTTGATCCAAACTAAATGAAAATTTCAACAAATATAGACAATGATATAAGAAATATTTTGGTGCAAAAAAATTTTGAAAATAAAAAAAAAAATTTGGACACTTTTTTCTCATTACTTTTTTCTTCTTTTCCTTATTTATTAGATAAAAAAAGTAAAGTATAGACAAGAAAGCCGGACATACTTTACACCGTGAATAAACTTCGATTTTCAGGTCAGATACTTTTGGTGGGCGTGTTTAAAATGACGAATGGTTCATGCTACATATAAAATGCCTTGTTAAACACAATTCAAAAATTGTTTTACATGAATGTGATTAAAAACGGATTCTTTTCTTAAAAGAATGCGAATATGAATGCATTCTTTGTGAAAAAAAAAAAAAATGAATTTTGAATACAAATACATTCAATTTTAAGCTCTATGAATATGCATTTATTTTTCGAATGAATATTCCCAAACCCTGTTTAAGACGATATTTTGAAATCATTAGCTAAACAAAACATACATTTTCAACCCGTTTTAAACGGCGGTTTCGTGGCGTACATCAACTCGTTCGAGCGGAAAACGGTATGCTAGTGTCATGATTAATATCAAGGTCGTGACTTATCCGTTAATATGTGTACAAGACTCGTGTGGCGTTCATTATTATTCCTATTATTATTATTATTATTATTAGTATTATTATTATAATTAGTTGTTGTTGTTGTTTATAAAGTGAACATTTCGTTTCGATATACCTACTTTGGAATTCGGTGAAATTTCACGTGGAGCCAATAATAACATTGCGATGTTCGTTGGAAAAACATTAGTTTACCGCGCCGAGACAAGGTGGGGAGGGGAGGGGAGGGGAGAATTATTGTACGATCGACGTTCGCGAAACGATCGAAATGCGATTTGAAATGCGCACACTACCCGCATTACACACTCACTCGGGTAAGCATTTATACCTACATAATAATAATACACGTGCGTGTATCGTACACATAACTAACGTGGTGGGCACGGGACGCGGTGTGGTGTAGAAAAAAAGACGTCAAGTACACGAAACGAGTACCCACTACAACCCTTCATCACTCGTATAACCACCCTCCCCCACGTCGTCCGCAAAACCGTCATCCCGCCGTCGGCCGAGAGAATATTAAATTTTATCATTCCCTCCCCTCTCTTTCTCCTCTCTCAGAGTGCTTAAATCGCCATCGGTATGAAACCCGTTTCGGTCCACAATCGATCGACCGACCAGCAATCGTTACGAGTGGTTTTTGAGGTATTTTTTCACCGGTGGTGGTCGGAGGCCGAACGAGTAAATCAACCCCCGGACGCACGTCGAGAATGTTTCCACGCGAAAACTCGGCCAAAATTTGAAATTCGGAAATTTCCAAAAGAAGTAGAGATAACGTGAGAGCAATTATTAATATAATAGTATTATATTTGAGCATTAATTATGTCTTAAAATTATCTCGGTGCATCGGTAATACTGTAAATGAGAGGTTTTTCAACCCTTCGAATGCCATTGACGCCATGGGCATCCGAAAGGAGAGGCAAGTGGAGGCTGTTACCCTCCACTTTGGGTTTTTTTTTTAAAAGTCATTTATCATAATGATTAATATGTAATATAAATTTTCACAAAATTTTTCAAATGAAAAAAAAAATTCATTTTCGTTACTCAATGACTTTTATTCAAATCGATTAAGAACGCGCCAAAACTAAGAATACTGTTTTTATAGATTTATGACATATTGTAATTGTTTGGTTAAATTCAGTATCAACTATGTATTTACTCTTTTGATGAAAAAAAAATAAATGTTTGGAGAAGGCATCGAACAGTAAGTAGTGGTGTCTATTCATAATAATATTTACATTTTCGGAATATCAAGTACAGTTTTAAACAACATTGTTTATTATAATTAATATATTTCTAATTAATACGATTTTGTTTTTTTTTTTTTTAGATACTGACTGAACCAAGTAAAGAAGATAGTATTTTTACAATGATGTTTTTTTTTCTTTTTTTTCTGTGTACAACTTTTCGTATGGAAATACTTATCTAAAAGTTTCAATCAGTAAATTTTTGAAACCGGATTTGCCTCTAGATTGTACTTTAAAGAGGTCATTTTTTGAATTTCTCAATTCTTCAATTTGTTTTTCGGAAAAAACTACTCAAAATTTGACAAAAACGACTCGGAAACCATCATTTTTTGATCCGAACTATATAAAAATTTAAATATAGATAGAAACTCATATAAAAAAGATTTTGGCGCAAGGTAATTTTGAAAATGTGAAAAAAAAAAGTTTGAACATTTTTTTCTCTCATTTATTTCTATATTATTAACTTCCCTCGTTCAGAATCGTTTTATTGAAGAAATGATTTAACGTTTCTTTAGAATTCAATACACCCGTCAAGAGAATCCCACCCGTTGTGCGAAGAACACCCATCGTGCGAAGTATGTCCGGCTTTTTATTTATTTTTTTTTTTAATTTATGGAAATTAGAAACACTAAATTTTACAAACAATCTAAAACTATTGAATCAGGGGTACCTCTCATAGTTTATGCGTTTAAAAGAATACATCTGTCATTGTAAAATTGCATACATATTATCAATAAATTAAAATTAATGCAGCGACTATAAGATAGATTAAGTTTTTACTAACTATCTCCAATTAATTCATAAATAATTGTTGCATAAGATATCTAACAATAATAATTAAAAAAAAAAAAAAAATGTCTCGACTATATATCAATCAAATACCTAATGAATCAAATGAATAAAAATCGTTTACCCCTCCCTTGACAAATTCCTGTTGAAGCCCTTGATCGACGTATATATGTGTTTTTTCTTTTCAAAATTTGAAAAACTACTCCAAACAATAAACTGTATTAATAATAATAGATTATAAATTCAAATACGAATCCAAAGATGTTCTGAACAAAATAATCGGGAAAATATAAACGATATTGTAAATAAATTACGTTTTCTCTTCAAAATGTTTTGGTTATCAATATTTATTTATGATCATTCGAGACTTTTTACTATTTCGGAGGAATATTAACAATTTTAAATGACACATAACTTTAGAAATATTTGGAGATTATTTTCTCTATCATTTCATAAAACAAACAAATATATTTAAAAATTGAAAAAAAAAAATGTAAATGGTCTGCAGGCGTCACAAGAAAAAAATAATACGGCACTCAGAAGGTATTAATACTTAGATAATATATTTTTATGTTTTTAATTGTTTTTACAAAAAAAAAAAAAGAAAGAAAGAAAATGGTCTCGAGATATGTTAAATAATATCAAAAAATTTATTTATATCAGGGGCGTTGCCAGGGGAATGACTGAATCACCTCCCGAAAATGAAAGAAATCTTAAATTATTATCTAATTAGTTATAAATAATATAAAATATGGGATATGGTAGGCGGCTGGTAGTTGTTGAAAAAAGTAATAAGTGATAAGATCAGAAGGTATAAAAAATGTTTGATGAAGACAAGAGACAAAGACACAAAAAAAAGGGGGTTATATATTTTTATAATTTCCTTAAGAAAGAAAATCAATTTTACAGAACGGGTAGGGGGAAGGCGATTGTCCTTGTATCCTTCACTAGTATCTTGAATCATAGGCGCAATTAAGAAGGACTTAGGAGGTTCAGCTACTCTTAAAAAATCACTCAGATCCTCCCTCTTATATTTTTTGAAAATTGCTGAAGGTTGACATATTTAAACATGTTAATTGTTAAGCCTTTTGGAGGACTAAATCAATCAAATAAACTAAAAATCCTTATTGCACTAATGTATTCAACTGATCAACCCTCTTCGAAAAAAATTCCTGACTACGTCACTGATATATATTATTCTCATAAACAAATTTAACTAAAAACTACACATGGGATAAAACAAAAATATGATTTTACAAAGTTTACCACAGACATTACAGGCGATCATTACTTTTTTTTTTTTTTAGTGCATATGCACTAAAATGCACATAATATGACACGTAATGCACTTTCATAATACGTATTAAATAATATTCACGCACACTGTTTGAGTAGATTAATTTTATTCACGAATTTTTATAAAACACACTAAAATTATTTTCATTCGACGTTTTTAAACCAATTCTGAGATCCGATAATTGTCTCATTATTAATATGTCTATTTTTCGGATAAATATAATTAATCTAATTCGGAAAGTCAATGTCAAACAATTTTCTGTTGTGCGATTTGATCGTTTGAAGAAAGAAACGTTTATTTACTTTGACACAATTCCCAGAACATTTATTTAATAGCTTAAATACATTATTGTCATACTTTATTAAATGTGTTCAAAGTAAAATCATTACAATTCTCGCAGAAAAAAGAAAGAAATTTTCCTTTCGACGAAATTCAACATTTATTATGTACTAACCGTGAAAAACAATTGTCAGATAACAAAATATTCTTAATATAATATTATGCTTAATTGCATTAAGTTGACAAAATATTAATTCATGGAACCCGAATAATTAAAGTACTGCCAATATATTACCAAACGACCGATTTTCAAAAGAAGCACAAGAGACTAAAAATGAAGATGAAAAAAAAATATTTATAGAAGGTTTTTTTAAAAAAAAAAAAGTTCTAGAATAAAAAAAAAATGTAAAGGATGGTTTTTTAATAGCCTTTTATTCTGAGCGGAACTGATACACAATAATAATTATCAGTTTTGAAACATCGAACTTAAATGTTGAATTAAAAATTATCTTGTTACAAACAACGTTTACGAAAAATGAAAATTGATTTTCATAATAATATATTCTCTTATTCACAATAAATACTCCATGAATAATTTTAAATTACAATGTATATTTATGACCATAATGATAAAATAATGAAACGGCTCTAATTATCGTTAATTAACAGTAATTCACTAAAACGTAATTAATACTAATGTGCATATCGCATTACCTCTGGTCAGACACAAAGTGCAAAATATCTAGTTTATTGGGTAAGGATTGAACCCGGTACCGTCGCATTATAACTTGACGCCTAGACAACAAGAACAGCTTTGAAATCCGTTGAAATTGTAAATATTTAATATAATATTAGAAAATATTGAATTTTCAAAATAGAATAATCAGACTATTATTGCATTATTGATGTTAATTCACACCATCGTATTCAGCGTCGAAAAATACATAATAATATGGCGAAAATAACATTATCAACCTTTTAGGTTTTTTGTAAATTAGAAATATAATGTTTCCATAGCTTCTCCAACTTTTTTACCGATTAAACCATGTCAAATGATTGAATATTCGTCAGTAAAAAAAAATTTCAAAATATTTTGAATGAAATTCTCCATATAAATAACAAATTTCATAAAGATCGGATGAACCGATTTTCTTTTATGTACGTTAAAGTGTGTAATTTTAAGTAAAACTAACGAATTCTGTCAAAATGTTAAATTTAAACGGTTATAGAGGAAAAAAAAATGATTTAAATTTTCAAGATTTTTTAAATCCAATTAGGCATATAGGTTAGTGAAGTCATATTAAATGTTCAAGTCTTAAAATATCAATAGAATTAAAAATTGTACTACAAAAATTTTCAAAATGTCATACTTAACTCAAAATTAATCAAATGTTTTAAAACTTTTATAAAATTATTCGTGGATTAGTAATTAGTAAAAGTTTCAAGTTTTTAGCTACATATTATTTTTTTTTTTTTTTAAGTTACGCTAAAAAACAATGTCAAAATGTATGATAAATTCGAAAAACTACCTTTTTAAAGTACTATGTAGGTATCTACAAAAATACTGATCAAAATTTTTTGACAAATATTAGTCTCTAAAAGAGTGTTTCCAGAAAGTAGAAAAAAAATAAATGAAAATCACTGTAAAATCATACGCTTTGCTCAGAATCTAAGAAAAAAAAGAAAATCAAACCTATTCACTATTCTTCTTATATAATTCACATAAAAACTGGTGAAATCAATAGAAACGGAATTCGGTATTAGAAATGAAAAAGGAGTTACAATTATATTGTCGAGACGATAAATTCGGTTAAAAAATAATTTTTAATTTGATTTTTAAGCGTTTTGCAAAAAAAAAAATATATATATATATATATATATATGAAATGAATTATAATTAAAAAAAAAAAATCAATTTTTAGTTAATTTTTTTATTATTTTGAACAGATTTTTCGCAAAAATATCCCACTGTGGGACGACCATATAACTTCGTATACACTGCCGATTGGATGAATCAAAATCGATTTTGACCCGTAATTACACCCCCCAAAGTAGTGATCAAGTCAAAATTCAATTCGATCGATTCGATATATCTTATGCGCAATTTTCGCTGTAAAAAATTTTAATTTTTTTTTTTTTTTTTTTGAATGCGTTTACATACTCGTGTACACGGTGGAGACCGAGCGTACTATGTTGTGCGAATACTCGGTTTAATCGCCTCGGAGAGGGAAAATTCGCCAGTTATCGCGTGCGTATGTGATATATATATAAAAAAAAAAAAAAACATTTCCTCCACAGTAAAAAGCTTTTAACGGAGTACAACCCGTATGAAAAAAGTATCGGTGAAATTACTCGTAAAAACATTATCCAATATTACACACACACACACACACACACACCTAACTGTAAAATAAACTATAAGTTTTATTTATTTATAATTTTCGTCGTCAAACACTCGTCTTTCGATAACAATCGAGATATTAATATCTGATGTCTGCTCACATTTATAACAATATTCGATCTGCGAAGAGTTTTACTTCCATTTATGACTCGAGTTAAACATAGCTCAATTCATGGTTGGCATAAAGCAGATCTTTGAACGAACGAGTTCAAAAGTTCAAAATTTTAAAGTTCAATGCCGTATGAACGAAAATTAATTAAGTTCGAATCATCTAATTCACATTTAACTTATTTTGAATTTTAAATGAATATTTTTTATGCACTCCGACTTTATTTAGAAGTTCACTTGCTTCAAAATAAATTATTAATACATTTTATTTATTGTAATCTAATTGTAATAATATCAGGAAAAACAATTTGATCGTATCAATGTAATAATGATGTTATTTAATTTTTGAACTCGGAGCTATTTTTGATTATTAGTTGTTAATGTTTTCTCGTGTTAGCAACTAGTTATAATAAAGTATTCAGGGACTTAATTTATATTATCAATCGTTGTGTGTGTATAAAAAAATATTTTATAAGTATATATATGCTTTAATAATTATTGTGTCATTGTTCCTCTAAATATACGTTTATTATGTCATTGTTAAAAATGTTGAATATTTGTAGTATTAACAATATTATACATTATGAACTACTTACTTCATGAGAACTAATTCAAATTTTAAATGTGCTTTCCAAAATCTGACTCAGAATCTACGGTGAAAATCCAAAAATAAGATATCACTAGGTTGTTGCGTTTATTTTACTCCGTTCTTAAATCAGAAAAAAAAAATATATATAAATCCTATAAACCAAGGACGGTGAACGTTTTTGGGTCTAGTGCAAACATTTTGATAACAAAGATTTTGAACGCGCAAAACAAAAAATACAAAAAAAAATTGATGACAATAATAATATATTATATCTTTTGTTAAAAAGAGGGCAATAGTTATGGCATATTTATTTGACTTTTCAGACGAGGCATTGTTCGGTAGTTACTACACGTATTTTGTTCATACCATGCCATCGCATTGTACGCATTTTTATTTTCTTTTGCTATCATATTATTTTATGCTCTACCTTTCACTAATAATACATACATTATTTATGCACGAATTAACGTGCAATAATAGTTCTGATTATTATCCAACTCTTTTGTCTGTACTTGTAAAACAATTTCAAAATACAGTCGAGACTCGTGTTAACCCTTAAGTAATGTTTTGAACTCAACAATCGATTGGCCGATCATTGTAATAAATTCAAATATTAGGCGTCTGATCTGTGGCGCACCCAGAGAGGGGGGGGTTAAGGGGTTATAACCCCTGCCGAAATTTTTTTTATTTTTAGTATTGCGTTTATTACGTGTATTATTGTATTAATAAAACGTTTGTGTGTAAGCTAATCTGTTTTCAGAACATTTTCATAATTTAATGTGCCTTCACACATTATGTTACAAAATCAGTATTTCAATTACCTGGACCCTGTAATTATCTTGTTTTAAATCATTTTTATCGCCCATCTCTCCAATTTCAATTTTATGTTTTTATTCTAAATTATAATTTATTTTTTGATTCTGAAAACAACAGTATAAATCGTTTTGTGCGGTAATCAAATGGTATCTAATTTGAAAAAAAATATGAAAATTAATTTTTTTTTTTAAAACTTTTAATCCCAAGTTAGGTTTTTATATCAAAATGAGGAATATTTTTGTTATACGAAGCGTTATGACGCTGTATAACCTCATTTTACCGTAGTTTTATTGTAATTACGAGAGAAACCATTTTCAAAGCATAAATAACAAACGATTTCCTCTAATTTTGATGTGGCGTGGTATCGTTTTAAAATTTTGATTCACCTTGGGCTCTAAAAAATTTGTAATTTTTGATAGATGGTAAATAAATTTGTTCTTTTTTACTTTAAATATATCGTTTTATTTTAGGGGTTAACCAGCTGTTACAGTGGTTTAGCGATCCAACAGATAGTCATCTGTTATTTATGTAGTTCATAATGATATTATAAAGTGGTTGATTCAAATTTTTTAATAACCCTCCCCCAAAAAAAAAAATCTTGAGTGCGCCACAACATATCGTGACCAACGTTAAAATTCAAAATAGATAACGATCGACATAATATTATAATTTCTTATATTATAATATAGTTAGGTATGTACTATACTGAGTAAAACGTGTATTTTCTTCTAGTCCGATTGTTATCTTTATATTTTAATAATGTTCTAGAAACGTAGAGAAAATCGAATGAAATTTTTAAGTGTACCGAACAAAAATGAGGTCATCAAAAAAAAAAAATAAATAAATAAACTGAATAAAAATGTTGCGTGTCAAATTTGACATACGTGTCATGAGTTTACCATCTCTGCCGTAAACAACAAATTAATAAATAAATAAGTTCAAATCGGTATTATATTGAACCAATTTGAACATACGTTGCACCATAAATGAGGTTGTATCAAACTATCAAAAATCAAATAGTTATAAGCTTTTCAATAAAAAAAAAAAAAAAACTCCACTTTAGAACAACACACGCACTACGATTAATCATAAGAATTGTAAAGTTGAAACAATCGAAAACGTATAGCATGAAGCCGTACTTTCATACAAAACCAAATTCAATAATTTATTAATATTGGTTTTAGACGGAATGACATGGGTTCCGAGCACAGTTAAGCCTCGCTCTGCCCCCATCGTTCACAAAAGTGTTGGAAAAATAATAATACTGTATTCGAAAAAAGAACTAATTGAAACAAATACCCAGTAAGTAGTCTTATGTAGTCTTAATTTGAACATTTTAAAAACCAGGCGTACTTCCTCCCGTCAAGGGTATTAACCGGTACTCATATAAGATAATATATTTTATGAAGGATGTGGGGAATTCGAACGAGACGCGATACAACATAATATAACTTCAATAAAACGATTCTGAGAATCTGGTACCTTTAGTGTAATATTATACAGGATTATTATTTTCAGTTTTCTTTTCAGTCCGTTCATAAATTTAATCCGGATCAAACACGACTGTATGATACTTAAGGACATAACATAAAAATATCGTATAATACAATACATAGAAAATAATTTTATTTAAATATGAATGTGCGAGTGTTTACGTGAGTTTTTATACTATTATTATTCACTCTATGACACGACAGTTTATGAATTTCATACGATTATAAATTACAAATCAATAAATTTCTACTTTCTACCGAGTTGGTCACTGATTAAGTGGTGATAATTTTTTTTAAGAACTGAGTAATATTAGTTTTGGAACAAAAACAAAATAATCGAAATTTCACTCATTCGTGAAAATGATCAATTTGCCCCTTGCTTTTAAATTTAAAACTCTTATAATACAAAATTCACAAAACCCATTTTGACAAAAACCCAAATATAACTTATATAGCTTTTACTATATAATTACCTAACCCCTCATTTTTATACAATTTCCAATGCTAAAAACAAAAAATTTAATGTTTTACGAATTTAAAAAAAAAGTCAAACACGAGTAGAAAAATACGTGAAAAATCGTTTGGCAAAAAATAAAAATGCTACTGAATTAAAAATTTAAACTTTCCATAAAGTTTTGAACGAAAAACATCGTTATTTTACGTAAAAATGTCAAGGATCATACAAATTCTGACTGTGAATGACCGAAAAATTTTTCAAGGCTATCACGTATAAATATAATAAATTGATTTTTCAACTCTTTATATCAAAAATTTTAAATATGATCAGAAGAAACGAGATATTTCCAAAATTCCAAATTGTTCCAAAAGTGATCAGATTTTTTTTTTTTCTTTCGACAGTATTCTTCAGTCTGTATTATACTTTTGTAATGTAAGTGTTTTTAAGTTACGACTAAATTACAAAAAATTGATTTCATGACAATTTAGTTTATGGCATATTTTAACGCCTTTACTCATAATCGTCCTTTGTTACATCGCTTTTCATAAGTGACAAGGAAATTTGAAAACACACAGAAAAACAAGCGAGCAATTTATTTTCAAAAAGAAAATTTCCTACGGATTAAATTTGATGAGGTTTTCGTGGTAAAAAAAATTGTTATTTTACGCAGAAAAATCAGTTTCGTGCAAAATTTTTTGTTTTAAAACTAATAAAAAAATCGATTAGTCAGTTGTATGTTCATTTATGGTAAATTCAAATTAGGTTTCTGAAAATTCCACTCAACGTAATAATGTAACGCAGTTCTTTCAAGGCCGTAGCCAGGGGAGGAGTTTCAGGGTTCAACCTCCTCCCCAGAAATTTATTTTTAAATCAAAATAAATAAAATTATATAACAATATTATAAGAATTAATAACAGTATTTTATGTAAAATTGCATAAACTTCACGATACTGTAATTATTATTATGGCAAACAGATTTTGTTGAATTTTTTTTTGTCCTAATTTATTTTTTAGTCAAAATACGTCTTTATAATCTAAACCCCTCCCGAAATGTCATGCTGGCTAAGGGCCTTGAGTTCTTTATGTACCTCTATTTGTGAAATATTTTGTTTTTCAACAAGATTTAATACTCGTATTTTTAACACCATATAGATTTTATATTTTGTATCATGAGTACGCAGTACCGAGTTAACCGAATATTTTCCCCGAATAAGACTATTAAATTCGTTTTAACGGTCTCCTTAAAACACTTTTTGAATTACAAATTGCCACATCTCGCGTATTTCATAAATACGAATACATAGGTACGCATTAAAAAAAAAATAAATAAATAAAACCCCGTCAGTAAATCCACCTATATAAATTTCAACTCGGTATAATCATTATAATAATTTTTATCAACTTTAAAACGAAACTTGTAAGTACATAAATTATTACGTAATAATACATTAAAAACTTATCTTCTTTGCGAAACAAAAATATGTGTGTGTGTGTGATTTACTGAGTGACGCTGCTGAGTGCAAAATACAGTTGTATTATAAATGTCAGTTTAGCTTTTTTTCCATCGTGGACTTTACATAAAAAATAATTACAAAAATTTATTGTACTGCGTAGTCGTCTTATAACAACACTACACGAGAACGCAGTAATCACAATAAATAATATTATAAATATTATTCATAAGTATCTGAACGTTTTTTTTTTTTTTTTATTTGGTACATAAACTTTGTTCTGTAACAGACCGTCCGACAGTCGAGAGAGATAAATTCAATTATTCTATTCGAAGGGTATCATGATAATTGATCGTCCTTTCAAAAAAAAAAAAAAAATGGGCACAGGACATCGGCAGAATTAATTAAAAACCGAAATCGAAAAGTGAACATTATCGTACCGGGAAAACGAATGCGGACGAATTTCGAACACAGAGACTCGACAGGATGCGAAAATAAAGTGCATTGAACTTCAACAATCTCTCACTCCAACGATTCGGCGTATTGTTATTTTCAAATGGAAGGCAATTATAAATCATTTGAATTCGGAAAACGCGATCACCGGTGGAGAGCTCCGTTATAATAATAAATCCAGCGTTTTGTATTAATTTTATCGGTTTCAGTGAAGTACAGCTAAAATGCATTTTAATACGGCATTCGTTAAATCGAATAGTGATTAAAAAAAAAACAAAATCCTACATTTTTAATAACTGTACTTACGAATTTCGTTTTGCAAAATTACTGTGTTAGTTAGACTTTCATTAGTTTGTTCGCAAAGCTAAATATTGAAAAGTAATAGGATTAAAAAAAAAAAAGAAATGTAGATTTTTCTATTTTTTGATTTTTTAATACCACATATAATCAATCCAAAGATTTATGAAGTGTAGTGTACAAACAATTTAAAATAATCAAATAATTTCGTATTTAATTAGTTTGAATTTAAGAGGTCAAGGGTTATACGCCAATCGTCAATTATGAATTAAAAATAAATGTACTATAACTTGTAGTAATTAATTTTAGTATACATAACGAATTTTAATATATATTTTATCACTATTATTATAAGATGTATAGTATAGTATTAAATACAGTATCGTATTATAGTACACATTTAGTTGTTCCAAAGTAGGTTGACCACATTTATAAAATAAAGAAAGGCGGACATATTTCGCACCATGGGTACTCATCGCTCCTAGTTTGGGATGCTTTTGGCGGGTGTATTGAATTTTAAAGAAACGATAAATTATTACTTTAATAAGATGAGTTTGTTGAGTTGTATTATTTGTAGAGTTTGTTATTATAAAAAAAAAAAAAAAAAAAAAAATGATTTTTTACTCAGCCAGTGTGAACTGAGAACAAGAAGAAAAAATGTTTTCAAAATTTGCTTGCGCCAAAACATTCCTAATATTATTGTTTATCTATATTTATATTTATATATTCATAAAGCCAGGATTAAAAAAAGATGGTTTCCGAGGCGTTTTTACCAAATTTCGGATAGTTGGGAGACTTTTGAAAATTTGGAAAAATAGAAAAAGTATAATTTACACTCCAGAGGCAAATAGTGATGCAAAAAGTTTCTGATCGAAACTTTTCACAAAGTATTACCATACGAAAATGTAGTTACAAAAAAATAAATAAATAAATATAAAATACACATCAATGTCAAAGAAGTTTGCTCCACTCAAAATCTAAAACAGAACAAAATATTTTGGCTAGAAAAAGAGTACTCTTGAAAATATATCTAATTTTTACATTTAAACATATCTTTACACTAACAATTTTAATAGTTTTAAATTGATTTGATGTTTTCGTTAAACATTTGTTTGGACTTTGTTTCCCGTCACTTTGAAAAAATATTCTGATTATTATTGCAAGATTGATATCGTTTTCTCGTCATTTTCTATACTGCAATACTTTGTTGTGTACTTTTTCAGTGAATTCAAAATGCACTTCATATGAATCGGTTTTGTTCATAGAAAATCTTAAAAATCTTTCAAGGAAAAATTCATACTTTTAAAATTATAATTACTTCAATAGGACTTAGGAGGCACTAAAAAATTCTGTCTAATTTTGCATTAATTCCTGCCGTTGTCTGCAAATGATTGTTTCAAAATTATTGCATAGAATTCAGAAAACTTTGTTCAAGTTTATCTTGATCCAAGTTCGCATTACAATTCTTATCCCTGAAAATCCAAAAATTTCATAAGACTTTGTTAAAACTTTATTGAACTGCCGTTTTAGGATCTAAATACCGAATTTCAATCATTTCAATATAAAACTGTAAAAATATTCTTTACTATACATTATATGTTTACAAAAGCTTATGATATTTTTTATTTTTAGCGCACAGTTCTGTTAGAGTAGCAACATTAAAATGGGATCATCTACTCGAAAAGCGGACAATTTCATTTTTTAATGATCACCCTATTCTAAAGTATTTCAAAGGTTAATTACAGTTAATTATAAACTCTTTTTTCTCGGCCTTAAATTTTACAATACTCCTGGAAAATTTGGTTTAATTACTGACAAAATATAACAAACGACTTTTCGTTGTTTTTGAAAAAGTCTCTTTTTTATATGTCTTGATACTTCACACCACGGATATACTTCGCTCTTCGGGTTAGATACTCTTGATGGGTTTGTGGAATTTTAAAGAAACGATAAAACATTGCTTCAATAAAACGATTCTGAACGAAAGAAGTTAATTATACAAAGATCAATAATGGTCGTCATTTTCAACACACTTACCAAGAGTATCCGACCTGAAAAGCGAAGAATATCAGTGGAAAAGGAGTATGTCAGGCTTTCTTGCGTTTACTTTACTTTTTTTTTATCTAATAAATAAAAGAAAAAATATTCGATGAGAAAAAAAAATGTCCAAAATTTTTTTTCACATTTTCAAAATTTTCTTGCGCTAAAATCTTTCTTATATTATTGTTTATCTATCTTTAAATATTCATAAAGTTTTAATCACAAAATGATGGTTTCCGAGTCTTTTTTGTCAAATTTTGGGTAGTTTTTTCCAAAAAAAAAAGAATAATTGAGAAATTCAAAAAATGACCTTTTTAAAGTACCAACTAGAGGCAAATCTGGTTTCAAAAAGTTGCTGATCGAGACTTTTGGTCAAGTAAATCCATACGAAAAAGTATTCATAGAAAAAAAAATAACAAAAAAATAAACATCACTGTGAAAACACTAGCTTCTTCACTTCGTTCAGAATCTAAAAGTGAAAAGATAAAAAAAATCAGTGTTGAGAATTTTCTATATAAATCATCTAGATACTTAATTATCTTAAATCTTATCTAGATAATTAAAATAATAATTATCTTTCCTCTTATCTTAGATAAATAAAATGATTTATCTGAACTTATTTTATTTTGTACTAGATAAATCAATTTTAAGAATTATGTGTTTTCTCAGTTATTTTGTCGTGCAATAAATATTAATAATTTACAATTATTTTTATTCTTAAATCAGTTGTCATTATCCAACCTCAGTGTATCAGACACACCATACTAAACTTGAGTTTGTGTATAATATCTATTTCTGCATAATATCCACAATTAACTCGTACAAATTTGTTCCTCAGACTCCCGGTTTAATTCTATGTTCTTCATTTTATGATTATAAAATATTGAAAATCCTAATAATGACAGAATTATAATCATATCTTGCTCAGCGTCGAGTGGCCACCTGACGCTGGGTAGTTGTATTCGCTGGACGAATAGTTGTCCGCTTCTGGTGCAAATTATATATAACCCATTTTCGATTTCATGAATGACAAATTTGTTGTGTATTTGAATATTGAAAAGACAATGACTTGAATAACGTCGATGAAGACGACACTGAGGAATACAGTTAGACACATTTTGGACTTTGGGAAATTAACACGTTTTTGAGCAATTTTCAAAAAATTTTGGCAGCTTTGAGTAACTTTTTTGGGGGAGGAAAGGCTTAGCACCATCTTAAAGCCTCCTTGTAATTGTTCATGTGGTATTCAATTTGGTATTTTTATATTAATAAAAGTAAAACTTAAATATTTTTTTTTTTTTTTTATTAAATAACATAAAATACAATTATAGTTTTTTTTTATTATATTGTACATTTTATAGTTGACAAAAATATATTTAAATGGTTTTCATCAATTTTTTTTTTTTTTTTTATCCAGATTAATACAATTTTATCTTTTATCTTTATCTAGATAATGTTCATTTTAATTATCATTTATCTTATCTTTGGTAAATTTGTACTAATTATCTTCTATCTTTATCTCGATAATTTTTAAGTTATTTGTGCGCTACACTGAAATGAACACTTTCGGTTTTAATAAGAAATTATATTATAATAAAACTGGTAGCTTTTAATATTATATTACATTAGGGTGACAATATTTAGGAAAATAAAATGCAGGACAAAAATATTTTTCATAATATTTTGAAATAAATAAGTATTTATTACATAATATTTATATATATATATATTTATGTTTTTGAATCGTGAAAAAAGTATAATTTTTAAACTACCTATTATAGATTAAATTCAAACACATAAAAACATTATTTTGAAAAACATAAAATAAAATAATAAAATTAAATATTGATACTTTTTAAAATTTCTTCAAATCCTTTATTCATGCATATTTTATACTTTAGTTTCTAAAAAAAACTCGTTTATTCATTTTACGATTATAATTTTGATCTAATGGTATCCAAAAGATTTCTAGATTCTTACGTTTTTTTGTTCAATAATTTCATTTCAAAAATTTCAAAGATTTTAAATCAACAGTAAGTCGAAAAACGGGATTAATATGGGACAGACTTGAAATTACGGGACAAAAAGCGTCCTGAGAGAAGTTTGTCAGGACAACACAGGACACAGAGCCGAAATAAAGGACAATCCTGTATAAAACAGCACGTATGGTCACCCTATATTACATATCAAATATAAAAATTCCAACACGCGTAGCCATATTGATGTAATAAAAATCGTATTTCTCGGAAAGTGTAATAATAAAATAACATTTTTCAGGTCGTTTTAGGTGATATTTCTCGCGTATTTGGTTGACTGCTATTAACTTAATAATAATAAAATGTGAACAACGAAAAAAAAAAACCGTTGTCAATACAAAACTTTAAAATCAAACTAAACGAGTATTATCAGAAATATAATAATAATACAAATTGATTTTATTATTTTCACGAATCGTTAAAACAATAATTTATGCAAATGTAATAAATTTAACGGTAATTTGCATAATTCACACGAAGATATAAATACGACTCAACTATTATGCATATTCATACATATGTATTTTGAATTGTTTATGTGTCATCCGATAAAGATATATTAGCAATATCGATCGGGGACTGTGCCGAATGCGAATTTTCCCCTTTACGCGGATATAAACCAAAAACGTTCGTAAAATATGCCATATTTTAGTTATTATTATTAAACATTGCGCATGCACGGTTTTTATTTAAATTTATAGCCGTTGCATTATAACTTATTCAAAATATCACAACAAACAACATTATACAATAACGATCTATGTTCGGGAAATGTGTATTCGTTTTCGTTTGCTCGCTTATTTTTCATAAATCCTTTTCCAAGGGAAAAATAAAACGTGTCAACGGAACAAATTTTTTCCCCCGAAATGTCGCTAAGAACGAGAGAATCTCTAATGAACCTTTGATTAGGTACGTTATGTATAGTAACTCGTAATTAATTAATAGCAAATTGTTTGCACCTGAAAATTCGGAATTCATGAAACAAAATTACAAATTTTCTCGTCGTCGACGGTGTACGCGATATATTATTATATAATATCAAATTGAATTTTCTTTAGAATACAAATCACCGGATATAATAATATACTACACTTAACTTTTGCATATTTTAGCGCGTCGAATAGCAGCTGTTATAAAAAAATTTTTAATATATTTCCGTTGTGCACTATGATCTAATATATATTTGGAATTTCATGAATAATAATTGTAAATAATAAGAGTACAGATTTAAAAATATAAAATACAAAATTTAAATATGAATTACTTAGGGGATCGAAAAAAAAAATCAAAGTTTTCCAAAGAATTACAGTGATATAAAATTATATTTAAAGGAGAGTGTAGGTTATAGTTATATTTAAATGGTTAAACATAAAATGTGCTAGTGGTGCGGAGATTATGGTTTGGTACAATAAAGGAAATTTTGGAGAGCATTTTGGATCTATCTTATTATTTAACAATTTATGCATAAATTGAATGTCAATATTAAACCGTCTCTTTTCAAGGGATTCGATATTTAATTCTGAGGCTAATATATGAGGTGATGTATTTATTTTTCCTGATTTATATCCTAGTAAACGAATAAATTTGTTTTGTATATTTTCTAATTTTAATTAGAAAAACTTCAATCTAAATTAAAGTTAAATAGTAATGAATACTATTTAACTCAAAAATATAATATATTCCGACGATAAATTTTCTATTTCATCTTTTTTTTGTTTTTGAAATATTTAAAAATATTTTTGTGTGTATGTACAATTATTTGTCATTTATTTCTCACCACTCGTCAGTGTGAATTCGAAATCAAGAAAAAAGTTTTTAAAAAAACTGTATATGATAATAATATATTATAAAGTAATGACAAATGTGTAAAGCAAGACGAATTTTTAATAATAATAAATTTATACACAATAAATAATTAATCAACATAAACATTATTTTATGTACAATTAATATGATAAAAATATTTATAATTTATTCAATTAATAATTACACTCTAATTACTAAATAGGTAAGTTATAAATAATAATAATAATATATTCATTGGTACAAATGATTATTGCATCTTATTCTTAAAAAATATTAGAATAAAATATGTATGAATAAAAAAACTAAGTACTAATTACACCAAAAAAAAAAAATAATAATAAATTAATAAATATATTTTCAAGGGCACCTTTTAAAAATTTGCCCTAGGCGGCATTTTATCTCAAACCGACCCTGTGCGTGCGTGCGTGTGTTTGTGCGTGAAAAACGTAATATTTAATTTTAATACATTGTAATCGCTTAATTTATACATACCAATCTGACTAATGTGCAAATGCATTAAATACGTCGTTAAAAAAAAGAAACATTAAAATGTTGCTCGACGCAAACATAAATATTTTGTTTTAAAAATAAGAACGGTCGTGAGCCCGTAATGTATACAAAGACATTAATACCTAACAATAAATGCATATAATATATCAAACATTTATAATAATAACTTAAAACCATTTGTATACTATAGTGAGACGTTGTAAATAAATAAACTAGATCAATGGCGTTCACAGAATATTTCAATGGAGGGCGATGAACATTTTTCTTTAGAAAATAAGACGTGACAGTGGTTTCACCTCACAACTCTAATATTATTATGATATTGAATATTAATATAATAATTATATATCATCAGTAGTCTTATTGATTGTAATTTTTATTGAAATTGTAAACATTTCATAATGGCAATGACGTTATAATGACAAATCCGAATTGAACTATCGATTTTTCTGAATTCTTATCATTTGAATCAAGTACATGTTCAAGATCAATAGACATGAAAAATTTCCAAAAATACTTTCAATTGCTGTCCTTAACTCAAAATTAATTAAATATTTTTGAAATTTTCATGACCATTTTTATGTTTGGTGAAGGTTTTAAGCTTCTGGCTGCATTATTTTTTTAAAGTAACGTTAAAAAGTAATTTTCAATTTTACGAAAATTTCGTTAATTGCATATTTTACCGTTTTTTTTTCGACAAATTTTCCAAGATTTTCGGAAAAGTATTGAGAAATTTTAAAAATCACCTCTATAAAGTACTATTTGAGTATGATTTCAGATCTATTTACTGACCGAAAGTTTTGGAAAAAGTGTTTACAGATAGAGAAAAATAAAAGAAAAAATAAACATCATTGTAAAATTATATAAGCTTTTTCGTTTAGCTCAGAATCTAAAAATTCATCTTGAGAGGGGATCTATCCCCCCATATCCCCCCCTCCCGTGAGAACGCCCATGAACTAGATAATATTCTTCAGTCATTCAAAATTTCGGTAAGACAATTTATTTATTCACACGTTGAAAATTTCAGTCGCAATTCATTCTCTATAGCTCGAGAGAAATAACAAAAAAAAAAAACCGTTTCATATTTGAGGGAATACGTGGACGTGTAAATATTTGCATATCAATAACATTTCGATATTACAAAATTGTAAGCTCGGTATAAAATTGAATTAAAAAAAAAAGTACTTAAATATTTGGCTAACTCGGTGTAATCGAACGCAAATATAAATTTTGGACGAAAAAATTAATAAAAAGATTGTCACAACAGTAAAAAGTAGCTCGGCAAAGTATAAACAAAATTTAATAATTTTATTGTAAAAAGTAAAAACGTAATCACGTTTCCGTGGCGCACGAATTTAACGCGGCGCTCCGAATATGCAATTTCGCTGCTCCGATGTAAACGAAAACTACCTGTCGATAATACCTAATTCCCTGTATCTCGTACGATAATCCAATATTATTTTCTAATT